>JASDQU010241984.1:85937-104920 GCA_032191745.1 Picea mariana
CAAGTTGGCAGCAAGATTTTGTGGGCCGTTTGAAATCCTAGAAAGGATTGGGTTAGTTGCATATAATCTTGCATTACCTGCATCTATGACTGTACATAATGTGTTTCATGTTTCATTTCTTAAGAAATATATACCTGATGCTAATCATGTTATTGACTGGAATGTGGTTTAGGTGGAACCAGAAGGTGTCCTGCAAGTGCATCTTATGCGCATATTGGGCAGGAAAAACAAACAACTCCAAAATCGAGCTATAGGGCTTGTAAAGGTCCAGTGGAACTGGTACGGTCTTGATGATGCGACATGGAAGCATGAAGATGTTATGTGGGCAGAGTACCCACATATTTTTGAAAATTTTGAAAATCTTGCAGATGCAGTGTGAAAATTACATTGAGGACAATGCACAAATAAGGGAGGGGGATTGTAATGTCCCCAAGGCCGAGCCCTATTGTAAATCTTGTTTATGAAATGAATTGTAAATATGTTTTGTAGGCTGGTGAGCTGAGTTTATATAATCTAGTGGGATTATGTGATTGTTAGGCTAGAGAGCCTAAGGGTTGGAGGCCAAGAGCCTGATTTTGTACATGTATCAATAAAGAACATTAATAAAATATAAACACTATTGTGTGTAGACTGACACGATGAATGAGTGATGGGGGACTAAGTTTCCATAGAGTGGGAAAAAGATTAGGGGATGGAAGGTGGGAAGAGGGGCTAAGTGTTGAGCCTAGGGGCTTAAGTCCTTGGGGAATAATATTAAAATATTATTCCAAAAAGACATGTGAATATTATGTTTTATCCTAAGTTCTTTTTGGAAAGAAAAAAAACTTCCAAATGGAAGGAACGCATGCTGAAGGAATGCATGTAGTTTCATGGGTGACAGTGTCAACTTGAGCCCATGCAAATAAAAGAGCTAAGATGAGTCGTGGTGGGGGTTCCTCCACCATTCGACCCTCGATAGCCTGAGTGTGAACTCGTTCGACCTCGGCAAGAGACCTCGTGCAATTCTGAAAATAGGGGGGAAAAGTCTGTGTTAATTTTGGGGATAGCCTGTGTTGATTTCTAGAAATCTAAGACATCCTCTATCTTAAAAAATTGATCTTGTGTGTGGAATCTCTATCCCAAATCCATAACCTTGATAACATCCTGTCATTGTTGAGCCTATTTGGAAATCCCATGTCTTTTTTCCTGTTGGCTGTTGTGGCCACACAGTGCTAGACTGGATGGGGCTTGTTGGCCAGTTAGTACAAAACTCTCTCCAGGTGAGAGAGGTGGTGAAGTTGGAAGAACATGTTTCTAGGCTTGTGAGCGACTCTCTCCAGGTGAGAGAGTGTGCAGAGGAAGGAGAGAACTCCTGGAAGGAACCTTGTAGCTGCCACAGAGCTCAGAGACTTCCGGTCCGGCCCGTTGCTGAAACCCAAGGAAAGGGAGGTTAGCAGCCGAAGGACTGTCTAGGTGACAGATAAGGTGTATACTTCTGGGGTGGAATAGGTATGTGGGGAAGGAGAGTCTATGGGCAGTGGGCATAAGTGGTTCTTGGGAGAGAATCCTTCCTTGTGACTATGTGTTTTCCCTGTAACCTCGGCCTAGCTTAGGATTCCTTTCCTTGGGGTTGTAGCTTAGTCCCAGTTCAGGGGTGACCCACTACCGAGCTTGATGAGCAGTGTGGTCTAAGGCTGGGAGGTTCATGGAAGGCCTACAACTGGTTGGTGGAATTACCACCCTTTCAAAGATAAGTACCAGACGATGTTTTAATTATGTTTTGCATGTCTGTGTATTTATAATTATCATGTATTCTGTTGTGCATATGCATTAATGTTAAAGCCATTGATTATTTATAATAGTAGTAATTATTATGGTTACTCTGAGTTTAAATGTGTCTCATTTTCTTAAATGCATGTCTTATATTTAGAATTAAGTATGAGATTGTTGTTCCGCGAAGTAGCGCATGCCCTGAGTGAAAAGGGGGTGTTACAGTTTGGTATCAGAGCATTATGGCTATGAGTGATGCGAGAGGAGTTACAGTATGGTATCAGAGTGTTACGACTATGCGTGATGCGAGAGGAGTTACAACATTGTTAACTTCTTGCAAGTAGTTCGATAAGCCCTCAATAATGTTGGAATTATTAAGTCCCAATCATCTCTGTTGACATTGCAGATCTTAGTCAATGTTGTCTCCAAGATATTATTGAAAGATTCCACTGTACCATTCACCTATGGGTGGTATGGAGTGCTCTTCTGATGGATAAATTCGAATTCTTGAGTGTTGGCACCAGACCGAAGGGGAAAGAAGAATGATCGTGGGAAAGAAAGCGTGCGAAAAACTAAAGTAACAACTGGCAAAAGAACAACATGCATGCATGCAAGAAATCATGCACAAAGGAAAGAGACAACTAGAGGAAGAACAACAGGCGCATGAGAGAAAGACCTAATGTAAGAAGGGTTAGGGTTTTGGTAATATTCTGTAAAAGGATGAAGAGCCCAAAATGTATAAATATAGATACAAAAGTATCATATAGAGAGAGAGAATGGTTGTTGTTATTATTGTTGTTGTTGAGGTTTAGGTTTTGTTGTTATTTTAGCTGTATGAGCTGATTTTGTATGTTGTTGAGAAAAGAAGATATGAGGGAAGGTATATTTGAGGATTAGACCATAGGCTGTAGAGCCTGGTGCGATCTAGTTCACCTCACATAGATCTTACCTAGTTTTGTGGAGAATTGTAAGCGCGTGGTGCCAAGAATGCAGAAATGCCATAATAAAAGAGCTAAGAGCCAAATCTTTGTGGAAGTAGCCTAAGAGGTGGTGAACCATGGTAATACTCATGTAATATGTTGAATGTATGCATTTCTCTTCTTTCTTTCAATAATTAATGGTTAATCTTGATGAGTGTGTTAGCATATTGTTATAAATCTGTTTATACTCTGCTAGAATTAAACTATGAAATATACAGATGTGACTTAAAAGGATAAGTAGTTTAACTTACATCTCACGGTACCTGGATTTAATCAAGAAACCCCAATCCCCTACTCTATCCTAGGCTGTAAATACCTGAGTCTTACAGTCACCCATTTAAATCTATCTTGGGTGAGACTGCACAGTACCTTTTGGGTGCTGTGTTGCCTTCTAGATTACCAGGAGGGATGATAGTTTTAGAGGCTTTGTTGGAACCCTGAATGACATGAACCCTGGGCCAATAACTCAAACAACCTGAGAAGGGAAATAGTAAACCAACAAATGGTTCCATTGTCGTGTTAAGAGGAACACGAGAGGAGTGAGTAGATGGGATAGAATGAATAGGAACCGAAGGAGCAGAACAAAAGAGAAATGAGCCATTAGAAGGGAATGCTAAGACCTTGGAACCCCACGAGAGAAGAAATCGAGGGCTGGTTGAGAACTAAAGAGATAGATTTTGAACAAAAAGACAATAGAAACCCCAGGATCACACCGTGTAAATACCTGGATAAATACATATTTACGGATTTACATGAATTATTTTTCTGTGATTTTCCACATCTACTATATGAGTGGATCTTAAGGTTAAAGGATAACCATGCGATGAACTAGATTCGACAGCTAGATTGGACTCCAGTACAGATCCAACAACTACAGTAGGAGAAGAACGAATTCACCCGCACAATTGACTTTTGGCTTGACAGTATTGTGGCAGGATTTATCACAGAATTTGTGGTAGACACAACAAAGTCATACAACACAACCGAGCAATAATTCCTACGAGGACCCATAGGAAGGTACATTCGATCATTGTATACTTCTATAAGGATATTGCTATATAACAGAGGTGTAATGACAATGGAATTAGACAACTAGACTTCCCTGTGTGCATGGGGGAAGGGGGGAAGAACTAACAGAGAGAGGAGGAATGGAAGGAGGCCAGGATAAAGAGAAGAAGGAGGAGGAACCTTTGGAACCAATATTTATGGATGACGACCAGCTTAAGTGGATCTTGGTGTCATCAGAAATGATGCATAGCGGAGCACCCTACCAATATAAGGTGAATACCAAGAAGAGAGCCGTAGTCGAGAGGGAGGGCTTGGAAAGTGATGAGGAAGAGTTAGAGGATCTCTGGGCTGTGAAGCAGATTGAGGAAATCCCGTGTGCCACATATGAGAGGAAAACAAGAGGCCCAAGAATAGGAGGAGAAGGAAACCGTCCCTTTCATATTAATGTTAGTGTGGAACCCATAAACCCATGTGTGACCAATACACCAAAGAGAACACCACCGTTTAGAAAACCAAAGTTCAGAGGAATTCTGAGAATAGGAATTACATCTACACAAGGAGAAACAATTGGAGGATCTAGTTTAGGAAAACTTAGTCAAGTATCTACACCATGTGGAGGAGGGAGTAGCTCAATATTTGGAGTGGCAGGACACTATCCTTCTATTAGATTACTAGAGTTTTAAGGAGGAGCAACATAAGACCTTGAGAAGCATCTGTTCATTTGTGCAAATATCTGGGAAGCAAAGAAGATCACCGATGAAGACACCAAACTAGCGTAGCTAGCGATCATGCTAAGAGACCGAGCACTAGACTGGTACATGAGTCTAGACACGAACAATGTTCCCAGAACGATAAGGACACTGGACGACATTAAGAAACTGTTGATAAATGAGTTCCATAAGGCGAGCTCAGAAGATCAATACATGAATGAGATGATTGAAATAAGACAGAAACCAGGAGAATCAGTATGGGATATTGATCAAAGATTCAAGTGATTAAAAGGAAAGTTAAAATACCTTATGACCGATATGTAGCATCGACACCTGTTTGTCAACTCACTACTCCCACACTTAAAATATCCATTACGACAAAAAAAGTTTCAGACGCAGGCAGAGGCTTTGCAGCCAGCCTTGCAATTGGAAGAGAATCAATACCAGTAGGCGAACCCAGCTATTGAAGAATTGAAAGAGGATCTGAAGAACTAAAAGATGATCTAAAGAACTTAACATTTCAGCTGAAACCTGAATAAGAACAAGGAAAAACAAGAATCCTCTTGGTGCACTACCTGTAGGACAAAAGGACACCACAAGAATGAATGCCCAACATTCACACATTATATGGTGATGGGGATGCCAAACCCACTACCACAGGGAGGATTATGGTGCAAAATATGCAAGAAACTGGGTCACGACCCTTACAACTGCATGATGATGCAAAAATACCAAACAGTTCCAAAGGACTCATATTGCACCTTTTGCAAGTTAGTCGACCATGACGACAAAGATTGAAAAACTATGGAGTTGATGTGGGAAAGAACATCAGACACATACAGGGTAGAGGAAGAAAAGATGACTGGGCAAGAAACACCACAATTCATTCAAGCCCCAACCCCATACAACACCGCACAGGAGCAGTATAATACTGCACTGCCGGTGTACAATAACACACAACCACAGTACAACCCGACACATCCCTAGTACAATACCATGTAGTATAATCAGGGACCAAAATATAACATGCCACGAGGTGATCACACAACTTATAGAGGAGTAGGACGAGCTAAAGGAGGTTTCAGATGTGGTAGAGGACCAGTCACATGTCACAATTTCCAGGAACCAGGACATTACGCATGGGAGTTCCCACTGCCACCAACGACTTGTATGCATTGTCACTCATTGGACCATGATACAGAGGAATGTCTGACATTACTTGTAAATATCCAGGAAAAAAGGAATCAAAACAACCAGAATGTTTAGTGGATTTTAGTCGAAGTAAGGGATGACAGATGAAACATCAACATAGTCACTCGAGGAGGAACGAAAATAGGAAATGACGCAGTTCGACAGGAACCAACACAGAACCAATGGGTAAAGAAGAACACTGACCCCAAGAAGAAGTTTGATGCGCATAAGGAGAAGGAGATCTTTATAGAAGCCTGATAAGAATTCCAGAAGGAGAACATTGTGCCGACTGTACAACAGAGCAAGTAAGCTCCAGAATATGAAATGCTTCCATCACTGGACCACACCTACAGAATACAACCCAAGGAACAAGTAAGTACTATCAAAGACTTTTTTCAATCATGCATCAAAATGTTAAGTGATCCTTCATCTGTCAAAATATTGCAAAACATCCTAGAAAAATGTAGCAGCGAGATGGAACATAAGCCAAAATTGAAAACTATCAACCATCTACATACAAGAAGAAGAACAAGTAGGGAATTTAGACTAAATACTAACATTGGGGATTTCAATATGGGAGATGTTATACTAGATCTAGGATCGAAAGTGAATGTACTACCAAAAGCTACATGGAAATGCATGGGAGAACCTACACTGGGATACTCAACTATTCAATTAAAGCTAGCAAATCAACATAGAGTCCTACCAATAGGTAGACTGAAAGGAGTGATGGTAGATATGGATGGTGTGCGCACTAAGGAAGACTTTGAAGTCATTGAAATAGTAGATGATACAACACCTTACCCAACACTACTTGGTCTGGATTGGGTGTTTGAAAACCAGGCCATAATAAACTTAAAAACCAGAAAAATGACATTTGAGTTGGGGGACTACAGGGTCATAGCCCCACTCGACCCATCAGAAAGCAAGAGGTTCGTAGAACCCACTTTTCTAGATTTAAAAGAGATCGGCTAGTTGTACAAAACAACTGCGCACGATGTAGACCATATAAACCCAACTACAGAGAGGGTACTCAGTTGGTGGAGCATTACATCATGTACAACAGACTCAGACACCGGGTTATAAATCTAGCAACAAAGACTACACAAAGTATCCATGAGAAGGTGTGCCAGAATAGACTGCGCAGTAAGGTGGATTGACACAGAAATAAGAGAACCACCCAGTTTTCATTGGCTAAATGATTTGGAAACTTTCTTGACACAATATGAAGATGAAGTATTAGAAAACTAGATATTTCTAGCACTGGATTTAGCACTAAAGGCTACACCCGCAATATGGTGGGGTGCACACAAAGAGACTATCAAAGATTGGTACCAATGTAAGCAATTACTACGCATAAGGTTCGACGTAGAACATACAAGTAACAAACAACATAAATATGATGGACTAGGCACACCAACAGAACACTTGGAGGCATGTAAAATGCTATGGAAAATGATGCCATTGGAGGAATGATCTCACCACTTCATTCATACTTTAGAGGGAATACCATCGAATTGGTATACAGACTAGGAAATGAGTAAAGGACCCAAGACATGGGTGACAGTCCAATAGAACTTTACAATCACTTTCTCATTCAAGCATGAGAACCCCAACATAGACGCGGCCCTAAAACGGATCATAAACGTCATATTCATTGAATAAATGGAAGTAGAAGCTATCATAGAGGTACAACAATGGAATAAGTAGATAATCAAGGATCTACTGTCATGCTACCACGTACAAGAGGAAGCCCCAGATGAAGATGATCCACACAATATTTAGATATAATAAGTCAAAGGTGAGAGAGATGTGGAAGGACCACCCTTAGAGTCATAGGTCATCACTACGCTAATCAAGATAAAGAAGTTTAACATAGGGACCGCCGAGCAGCCCAAAATGGTCAGCATTGGATATTACTGGGACGAACATACACTGGAAAGCATCAAAGAATTGTTGCGTGAATACAACAACCTTTTTCCCACAACCTTTATAGAGATGAAATGCATAGTCAAAGAATTAGGAGAAATGAAGATACCACTCAGACTTGATGCGAGACCCATTAAACAATGACCATATATATATTGAAGCCCATATATAAACATAAAGTTAAAGATGAGATCGATAGGATGCTCGAGGCCGACATCATCGAACCAGTCGAAGAATCATAATGGATAAGCCTGATGGTAGTACATGACAAGAAATAGGGAATAGGGATCCAGATATGCATCGACTTGAGAAAGTTGAATGATGCATGCCTACATGACCCATTCCCCACATCGTTCACAGACGAAGTACTCGAGAATGCAGGAGGCCATGAAGCCTACTCATTCACCGATGAATTCTCAGGATATCATCAGATTAAGAAAGCACAGGAGGATAGACACAAGACCACGTTCACGACATAATGGGGATCTTATCAGTATACATTCATGCCGTTCGGACTGAATAATGCACCTGCGATATTTTCTAGAGTGGTCATTGCAACATTTAAGGAATTCATCCATAAATTCCTCGAAGTATACCTGGATGATTGGACAATGTATAGCTTACTAAAAAACCATGTGGAAGTTTTATGAATGGTGTTAGAACGATGCAGATAGTGCCAGATATCATTGAATATCAAGAAATGCATATTTGGAACACCATTTTGGATACTATTGGGACACATAGTATAAAAACAAGGTTTTCTAGTGGATTCGGCCAAAATCGAAGTCATTGTTAACCTACCAACACCAAAAATAGTCCACCAACTAAGAGAAATGCTAGGACATATGGGATATCACAGGAAATTCATCAAAGGCTACGTGTAGATTATAGCGCCAATGGAAAAACTGTTAAGGAAGGACACAAAGTATCAATGGAGCGACGAGTGCCAACACAGTCTGGATACCTTGAAGGAAAATATGGTCACCACACCAATATTGGTATTTCCAAATTGGGTGAAGACATTCCATGTACATGTAGATGCATCAATGATAACACTTGGAGCTATATTAGCACAACTAGGGGTAGGAGACTTGGATCACCCGATAACATTCGCAAGAAGAAAATTATCAGAATCAAAACATAATTATAACACGACAAAAATATAAGGCCTAGCTATGGTTTATGCACTACAAAAATACAAACATTACCTATTGGTAAAATACTTTAAGATGTTTACAGATCACTCAACCCTGAAATACCTAGTCAACAAGCTAGTGTTGGGGGGAAAGAATTTATATATGGTTATTGCTATTTCAAGAATTCGAATTCGAGGTAATAGTTAAACCAGTAAAACTGAATGCAGGACTTGAACACCTATCGAGGGTCACAAATGGAGAGGAACCAACGAATTTAGAAGACAAATTTCCATATGCACAACTATTCTCAGTACAGATTGCTAACGATTACTTCGCAGAGATCATCCAATACTTGAGCACAGGCACTACACCGCAAGAATATACCACTATGTAGAAGAAGAACTTGGCAGTCCTGTTGGCATAGGAGTAGACCCAGGGTTCAATTCTTCAACAACGCACCAAAAAAACCCTAACTATCGACCCTTTCGACAACAATTGCGAAGCAGATGAAGTCTCACCTGAGGTAGAGGTGTTGGGTATGTGTTATATTCTTTGCATGTGTGTGTGTGTGGGCGCGTCAGACACGACAAATGCGTCTGACAATCCCTTCAACTAGAGCTCTACCGTGTGTGCCAGGCGCTTTCCTAGGGGGGTCCCAGGGGGGGGCAGGTATGCCCCCCCTGGTTACGTGCAACGTTCGGCAATGAGCGGTAGCCCGGGGCAACGCCCCAAAGTTTTGTTTTGGGTGGTTTTTTGCTATTTTTAGTAGATTTTTCTATTTTTAGAAAATTTGTAAATTAATCTCAGATTAAGGGATTAGGGTTTTGGTATCTACGGAATGCCTAAAAAAATTGTATATATTGTATGGTGAATGGTGAAATTTGATATAATGAAAATAAGAAATGTTTTCCCGGTTGAGGGTTTTCGGTATAAAATCTCTGTGTACTCTGTGTATGAGCCATTAATTAATTTATGCATTGCTTAAGAATCCATATGCATTTCTTTACTTCGCAAGTTTAAAACTTACAAGAGGTAGGGGTGGTTGCAGGACTAAGGTGTCTGAAACCTTAGCTGGGACACACATCTGTGATTCTTACCCTTAGAAAGTACTTTAGCAAAGATCATTCATCAGTATTTAACCCTCAAGGCACTTCGCAGGTTGCACAGAGAACCACAACATTCACTTAGATCTAGGTTAAGTTAGCACTTAACAACAACAAAATAGGTTTAACACTCAGTACCTTCATCAGATCTACATCCATACATCTAAGAAGCACAAAGAAAAGTGAATCTATCTAAGAGAATCATATAAAAGCACATAGCATAATCATATAAAAGCATAACACATGGAAATAAACCAACACAGAAGCATTGAGCACAATTGGTTCACCCCCACCCTGGGGCTACACCCACAAAGTATTATTATTCTTTATTATATTTGGTCAATCTAGTTACATCACAGAGCTCATACTTGTACTCCGCATAGGACATGAGATCTGCATGGACCTCGCCAAATCCTCCTTCCCTGAGTATATCTAGCATAGAGCCTTCTTACAATCCGTGCACTCACCACTTACAACACTTGCACTCATCTCTACAAGTCAGTCACATAATATACACAAAGCCTTTACTATCACTTAGCTTATCTTCTCCCCCCATCTTAAATTTCTTAGCTACTTATTTATACTTTACAAAATAGGCCTAAAACATGGGTAAACCCATAGGCCGACATCCCTTTCCCATTACATTAACCCAAAATCCTAAAAGGTCCCCAAAAGTGGGTCGAGATCCCATGATCTCTACTTTGCCTGTGCTTCCTGTTTGACAGGATGTCGAAGTCCAAAAATGGTCAAATATGACCAAGTGTTCCTCAAAACTTGGTCAAGGGACAACAGGCCCCCAACACTCACCTGTGACTCATCCCGAGTCACTCTTGTCTGATCAACTCCGCTTCAAATGTCTTGAGATTGGCCCAAGATACTTCAACCTACTGCAATGCGACAACCTCTTACTTAGTGAACTCTTGGATCATTGTGTCATTTACTAGTCCTTCCATGCGTTTTTCTGTGGTGATGACAGCCTGTTCAAGCTCGGCTACCTGAATCTCAACTTCAGTGAACAATTGGCATGATTTATCTTGGAGGGGTTTAAATCGTTGATATACTTCCATCACTTTACTTTGCAACATGTGTACCTGCTGTTGGGCAATGTGTTGTTCTGGAAATCACTTCATTATTTCGACTGGGGTCAAGGCCTTCGGCTGCGCCTGTAGTGTATCTCCATGCTGCTTTGCTTCTTGGAGCTGTGCCTCAAATGTATGCAATTTTGGGTTCTCTGCGAGGTTCTCATATGTCTGGGCACTTCTAGCACTCATCTGCTTACATTCAAAAGCCAAGGTTTTTAACCTATCAACTACGCTACATGCAGTTGCCTCCCTTAGATCTCTGACTTCTTGGGGAGTCTCGAGCATGGTATGAAGCTTCAGATATGTGATGCACTACTAAAGTTGCTGGATTACTTCTTCAAGTTGTGCCACCTACTGAGGGACACGTTCTTCAATATTTACTTCAATGAACATCACAGAGTGAAGTGCTTTGTGAACTCATTCCTGCATGTCAAGTTGCTCTACCAGCAATTGGTCCTTGCTCTACTGTAACTGTGCTTTTTCCTCCTCCAACTTCACTTGTAAGGCAAGTTGTTCCTGTTCTTCCTTCCTTTGTTGTACTATAAGTGTGTTATGTACTTATTCCAAAGCCTGGGTATCTTGTGCTATGTCTTCTTGAGCTCGTCAAAGGAGAGCTTCGACTTTCTCGGCAATATGGTGTAATTGAGTGGGCTCATCGCTGGTTCCTGCTATTCCTGTCATCAAGGGAGTAGTAGAAACGACTTGGTTGGGTTGGAGTGCTTGCTGCACTTCTTGAAGTTCACCCTTGAGGTGGCTGAATATATCATCTTGCTTCGCTTCTTTCCTTTCTACAATCTCTAGTGAGGCATCATTTAGTGCAACGATCAAGAAGTTGAAGTTATCCTATGTGAGGGTAGTCTTAAATGTAGTCCGGGTGGCCTTAGTTTTCTTCCGGAAAGAGGGATTTGGTGGGGTGACCTTCCTTTTATTAGAGGGATCCTCCTCCTCTCTAGGCGGAGTAACCTCTCCTTTGTTTTTCTCAACCTCCGTGCCACCTAGTTCTTCACCATCACCTCCCTACGCAGGTGAGATCGAAGTAGTCTTCGTGGATGTGCTATGGATATCTTGAACTTCATAATCCTTCTTAGTCTTGCTCGGTCTAGGTGTATCCAATATAGATTCAGGGATTTCCACGTCGGATATTTCTGTGGGGTTTGCTCGAACAAGGACGTCCACTGACCATTCCTTAGTAATCTGCTCCAAGTCTTCTTCTGTCAACTTCTAGTATGACTGGAGTTGCTATTTGTGCTCATCTGTGTGCACTGTGATATAGGTGAAGTGGTGGTCCGCGCTAAATTTGGTCAAAGGTCTAAACCTATGAAGTGTGTTTGGTGTGAGGCGTGGTGTAGACTAGATTGCATTCTTTAATTGGTTGTAATAAGCATGGAAGATGACATTGGATTGCCACAGCTTGTTCATGTCACTGGAGTACCACAACGTACAGAACTTCATAGCCAGTGGTTCGAATGGTTCAATCTCCAGAAAAGTGGCACCTTCTAGTAGATCCCAAGCAATGAAATCGATGAGTATGAGCAACCAACTAGAGTGGAACTCACACCTTTGGTCTTAAAGGTACTTTGCCCAGTTCATTTGTAGTCCTTCCGCACACTTCCCTGCGAGGTCAACTACAAATCCAGTCATCCGTGTGGGTCTATTCTTGCAGACTGACTTCCCTGCGATCATCTGGAAACCAAGGAGCACTACTACATTATAAATGGAGTCTACCTTGTAGCCTCGCATGCCATTCTCTACATTTCCATATGTGTATTTTATTCACTAGGTGAGAGCACGATCTGCGGTCTTTCCAGGGTAAAACTCCTGCGGGTCAAGGCCCTGCATGATTATCCCTGTGATTCGATTGATCAGAATCAGATCCACCGTGATGCAGTGATCCAACCATAAGTATCCTCCATGGTAGCATGACAACAACAATTTGACGCATGCATTCACTTCCTGATGCCTCCTGAAATGCAGAATATTCATTACATTGAGGAGGGTTGACTGCGCGAGGTTATGGGTCCATTACTGAGGGACAATCTTTGGGTTCCTCCCTTTTGTGATATTTAAGTACTTGTTGGGGCTATCATACTGTAAACTTTGTGATCTCCAAGGTTAAAATCACTAAATTTCAGTGCGGTGAGCTTATCCTGGTCAACACGAACTACGCGCACCCCTTTCGAGAGGTTCACAGTGACCAAAGCATAGTCGAAGTATCTGGGTATAGTGTCTCAATTCACTATGCCACTTAGTGGTGGGATATATCTAGGAAAGATACTTGGGATCATCTTCACATTGGAGAAGTTGTTTCCGAGCTTAGATCGTCTTTTCGAAGGCGGTCGGGATGGCCCTGCTCGAGCAGTGGAGGGGGAAACTGGAAATGCTCCTAAGGGCGATGCCTATACACTTGTAGAAACTCCTCCCTCCAACATGACTCTCTCAGTCATTAAGTCAATTAAAAATTCTTCAAATTCTTTCTCAGTAGCACTAATCTCGTCCAACATACAAGCTTGGGTCAGGTAGCTCGGGTGTGAAAAGAATTCAGGGACTACAATGAATAATATGGGATGAGGCAATGATCTCAGGGTGAATTAATCTCAGGTTTTGTGCTCAAATTCTCACTTAGAAAAAAGTATTCTCGATGCGTGGCACGATGGACTAATTAGGGAAAATTATCAGTGGTCTGCTTGTAATGGGTATGATCTTATCAATGGTCTGCTTGCAATGGGTATGCTCCTTCATTAACTCCTGTTCGACCCATTATGGCATTTTTCAATGGTTGGATGACGAACCTTTATTTATTTCTTGCCCGTTCAGAGCAGAAGTCAAACGCATATATTGGCCCCAACAACTATATTTTTTCTCCATGGAAAAATACTCTGTGTCATTGTTCTGATATCTCAGCGAAGCTCCAATTCTGCATTGTTTCTTTCTGCGAAGTATCCTCTAGAACTTCTTGTGACCTTACAATATTAGCCTTTTTCTTTCTTAACTTTCTAGCCTTCTTCCCAATGAGATTCATCTTAGTAATTCTTTTACCATTCTGGTGCTTACCTTCTTGATCAAGGTGGATATCGGTGGCCACCCACCTTTTCCAAATGACTCAAAATGACTTTTTGGCAATTTTGGCAATTTACTATTTTTAGCAGTTTTTTCGGGTCCTGAACTTTCGGAGCCATTTTGAGGCCCTAAACGATGTTTTTTTGGGTATGTTGCTCTCGCAAAATAGCATATATGATGCTATTTTGTCGTGAGCGTTGTATGGCTCAGATAGATCTTTCCAACGAGCTATCGTGCGCCCTAAACGAAGATCGTATGCAAAAGTTACGACCCCGGGAAGTTGATGTACTAACTTACCCAAACGGGGCCCACATGAATTTTGGCGCTTCATCTCCTAGGGTTAGGTTTTTGGATGTCTAGGACTTTTGGCATTCCCATTTATTGTAAAAAGGCCTTCAGAGCCGCATTGTAACCATCTTCTTGCGAATGCGAGTAGCCGTCACATCTCTTCTCAGAGATAAGCTGCCACCATTCTAGCGAGTCTTTCACTCTATATTTTTACAGTCTCTGTATATTTCTTTGATTAATAGAAATCGTGTATTACTGTATATATGTGTTTATGGTTGCATCTCTGATACATTTTTGTTATATTATTTAATATCTGCAATATCTCTGTGCATTTCTTTATTATATCTCCGCTCTCATTTCATGCCGAAAATAATTCGGATCACTTCTATGGTATTAGTTGCTTCACGCTGTTGAAATTATTTCCTAGGGTTTCTGGGTAATACTTCTTCTGTATTGAAAATAGGTAACTCAATATTCTGCTAATCCTCTAGTGTTCTCTTAGCCTCAACATAGGGGTTTCTAGTATTAAATATCTGCGACTGGTTCTTCTGTTTTTAAATCAAGTGCATGATCCTTCTAGTCATAAATTATTTAAACTCTTGCTTCTTCTGTTCCAAAACTTCTTCTTCCTCTTTTCATATGGCTTGTTCTCTATCAATCCAAGGTTTCCCTAAGAGCATGGTAAAAAGAGTGATGTCTTCAACAAATTTAATAGTCCCAAAGTATTCCTCTGTCGAAGTTCCATTGACATTCATAGGTATCCGAGCAAGCCTTCCACATAGGTTTACTAGCTTTCCTCTAAAAAAACTTGTTCCTCCTAGGGAAGGGATCATGGAAGGCTTTCCTATAGATTACCAAGTTCTTTCTGGCATAATGTTCACTTGTGTTTCTTCATCAAGAATACAGTCAATGTCGAAGTCCCCTATTTTTTCTTCGATTCACTCCTTTTCTTTGAAGATCTCTGGTAATCAGACATCTTTATGTTCCTTTAGGGTTTTTTTATCCGTATCAATATTTTCTCTGATTCTTGCTGGGTTTCTACCTTTTCTAGACCTTCCTTTTGGTCTTCTTGATTCAGATTCAGCCTTTCCAACTTAGCAATCATTCTAGAGAAATCCAATACTTCGTGGTCCAAAGCTTTGCAATAGAGACAACTAGGTTTTCTCCCAGGGCATTCTTTAGCAAGATGTCCTGGTCTTCTGCAACTATAACAAAGAGTTAATCCTCTCTTTCTCTTCCATGATCCCCAAATCTTCTTGTACTGCGCACTAGGATCATAGTGGCTAGCTTGCAAAAATTTCTTTCTAGGATCCTGCATCCACTTGTTAGTCCAAACATTCTTTCTATGCATAGGTATAACATATCTATCATTACACTTATCAAATATATTCAGATCAAACTTCCTTTCATTTATTAATGCCCTAGTTTTTAAGCTAGGAAAAAATCTATCAAACATACCTAGATCCATGATCTAGAAAAAAAGAAATTCACTTATCTTACTTCTACAGAGGAAAAATATTCTAGATCTAAGAACTTTTGACTATTCGTACCTTTATTAGAGCACATAGCTTACAGATCTTACCTCTTTTCTATAGATCCGACTTCTTTCTTTCAGAAATTTCCACTTTTACTTTTATTAGAGCACAGAGCATTAAGATCTCGCTTCTTTTCTTCGGATCTAATATTATTTTCTTCATATATTACCTTATTCCTGGCACAAAGCTTCACAGGTCAAGCAAAAAGTTGTGCACTAGGAAAACATATCTACGCACAGAGCTTCCTTTTGCACAAAGTTTCTTCTTCCTCAGTTCCTAGCAATCAAAGTTTCAGTTCTCGACAATGAAACCATTTGTTGGCATAGGGGCAGACACAGGGTTCAATGCTTGAACAGTGCACCAACAAAACCCTAACTACCGACTCTTTCGGCAACACTTGCGAAGCAGATGAAGTCTCACCCGAGGTAGAGGCAGGGGTGGTTGCAGGACTCAGGTGTCTGCAACCTTAGCTGGGACACATATATGTGATTCTTACCCTTAGCAAGTACTTTATAAAAGATCATTCATCAGTATTTAACCCTCAAGGCACTCTACAGGTGGCATAGAGCACCACATCATTCACTTAGATCTAGGTTAAGTTAGTACTTAACAACAGAAAAATAGGTTTATCACTCAACACCTTCATCAGATCTACATCCATACATCTAATAAGCACAAAGAAAAGTGAATCTATCTAAGAGCATCATAGGAAATCACATAGCATAATCATATCAAAGGATAACACATGGAAAGAAACCGACACATAAGAACTAAGAACAATACATAGAGTTACCATGCTTCACCCCCACCCTAGGCTACATCCACAAAGTCTTATTCTTCTTTATTGGATTTGGTCAATCTGGTTACAACACAGATCTCATACTTGTACTTTGCATAGGACAGGAGATCTGCGTGCACCTTGCTAGATCCTCCTTCCCCGAGTAGATCTAGCACAGAGCCTTCTTACAATCCATGCACTTAGCACTTACAAAACTTGCACTCATCTCTCCTCAATAGGTCAAGGGAACGCAAGAGTTGAAGAAGATATAAGAAGAACTTATCACTGCGCAAACATAGAAACATGAGCATCAGGCTCAAATAGAACCATTGCAGGAATGGGTAGCAAAAGTACTTGCGCAGGCAGAAGAAGCTAGAAAATAGACAACACAGACTCAGTTAGAATGTGCAGGACTGATGAGCAAGAAAGTGGTAGCTCAGACAGTCGACACCATCAAGGAGAAAACCACACAGGCACTGACAAAAGTAGCAGAGTTGCAAGAATAGTTCCAAATGATCACCAAGGAGATCGAGGAAGCATAGATAAATTAGGTGACTCGAGACAAGTCACATGTCAGTGTTGGGGGCCTATTGGCACCAGGTCAAAGGGGAAAGAAGGATGATCATGGGAAAGAAAGCGTGCATAGAACTGAAGTAACAACTGGCAAAAGAACAACATGCATGCATGCAAGAAAGTTTGCACAAAGGAAAGCGACAGTTGGAGGAAGAACAACACGCGCATGGGAGAAATACCTAACGTAATAATGGTTAGGGTTTTGGTAATATTCTATAAAAGTCTAAAGAGCCCGAAATGTATAAATATAGATACAAAAGTATCATATAGAGAGAGAGGATGGTTGTTGTTAAGGGTTAGGTTTTGTTGTTATTTTATCTGTATGAGACGATTTTGTAAGATGTTGAGCAAATAAGATACGAGGGAAGGTATATTTGAGGATTAGACCACAGGCTATAGAGCCTGGTGCGATCTAGTTCGCCTCACATAGATGTTACACAATTTTGTGGAGAATTGTAAGCACGTGGTGCCAGAAATGCAGAACTGCCATAATAAAAGAGCCAAGAGCCAAATCTTTATGGATGTAGCCCAGGAGGGGGTGAACCATGGTAATACTCGTGTAATATGTTGAATGTATGCATGTATCTTCTTTATTTCAATAATTAATGGTTAAGCTTGATGAATGAGTTAGCACATTGTTATGAATCTGTTTATACTCTGCTGGAATTAAACTATGAAATATACAGATGCAACTTCAAAGGATAGGTAGTTTACCTTACAGCTCACGATACCTGGCTTTAATCAAGAAACCCTTATCCCCTACTCTGTCCTAGGCTTCAAACACCCGAGTCTTACAATCACCCAATTAAAGCTATCTCGGGTGAGACTGTGCAGTACCTTCTGGGTGCTGTGTTGCCTTCTATATTACCAGGAGGGCCGATAGTTTTAGAGGCTTTGTTTAACCCTGAATGAGATGAAACATGGGTCAATAACTCAGACAACCCGAGAAGGTAAATAGTAAATGAACATTGAGTCAAGGCTTCAATAGTTTTGTTGATGAAGTGTGTTCCTTGATCACTCATGAGGATCTTCGGATATCCAAACCTGGTTATAATATTCTCAAAGATGAACTTCATAGCTGTAGCTGCACTACAGTCCTTAACTTCTCTTGCTTCTACCCATATAGTTAACTACTCTTTCACAATGATAATGTATATCACTCCTGTGCGCCTTCCTAGTAGGTTAATAGGTCCCACAAAGTCAATGGCCCATTTCTTGAATATTTGTAATGTTAATTGTAGTGCCAAAGGCATATCATCCCTTCGAGAAGGATTTCCTACTCTTTGACACACATCACAGGCTCTGTAGTATTCTTGAGCATCCTTGTGTAAAGTAGGCCACCATAGGCTAGCTCTGAGAATCTTCTGCGCTATTTATTTCCCTATAGAGTGTCCTCCTACGATGCCTTCATGTGATTCTGCAAGAATCAATGGTCTTTCTTCCTCCATAACACATCTTCTCAAGATTTCATCTGGTCCCATCTTATACAACTGTCCAGCTATGATTTGAAAATCTGCAGCGCGGACTACCAACTGTTTCTTCTGAATGATTGTGTACTTGCAAGGTGCCATTCCATTGGAAAGGAACTGAACTATCTTGGCAAAGTGATCATCAACTTTTCTGATGGCTAGAAACTGTGCATCTGGTAGTGTATCCTCCAAAATGGTAGGTTCCTCCAAAGTAATTAGTGAAAAAGCTAGTGTATTCTATCTGTTACACATCCAAATCACTCAACTGGATAAGTGTCGCACATACCTCTCGCTTTTCGCAAGTGTCGCACATACCTCTCGCTTGTCGCAAGTGTCGCAACTCCTATACAACTTGTCGCAAATGTCACAAGTGGGTTATAAGGGTGTCGTAAATA
>JASDQU010241984.1:122009-149706 GCA_032191745.1 Picea mariana
GAAGAAACTACCAAAAGAATTGAAGAGGAAATCTGCAAGAAGGTTGAGGAATCCCTAAATATTGATGAGGTAAAATTAGAAATGAAATCCAGAATTGAAGAAGGACATCAAGATTTGATAAATGGGGTGACACTGCAGCTCCAAAAGGAGAAAGAAGACAAGATTCAAGAAGGTCACTAGAAGATACTTGAAGAAGTTGAATTTCATCTAGAGGATGTACATGCCAAATATGATGGTATTATATCCAAGGCTAGAGTAATCAAAGACCAAGAAAAAAGGATAGAGGATTCCATTATATATGAAAAGAAGATAGATGAAATGGGTGTGTAGAATGAAGAAAAAACGTCAAATGTGAAACCATATCGACACCCTCATTATTGGGAAATATTTCAAGGAAGACAAGAAGATCATTGTTAGAATTATCAAGGAAGAAGATGGAATAATCATTAATATTCATGTAATATGGAATCACAAAACCATTTGTCAACAAGATATTATCATAGACCAACATCAACTACAAATTGGAGAATCTTCAACAACGATACATGGAATCAAGGGAAAGAAAATTATGCAACAACTAGACACCAAGGCTTATGATCAAAAAGAATTGATTTTGGATGGATGGATCATCATCAATGGAAAGAAGAAAGCATAAACATAAGAAAATCATATTACTTGGTGTCATCACTAGTGAAGCCTTTAATTGCAAAGCTTTGAGGACAAATATTTTTTAAGGAGGGTACTATATTATGACCCAAGGGGAGCATATATAGGGATAAATGTATATGATATGACCCCAAGGAGGGGCATATATGGGCATAAATGTACATGAAATGTGTAAATATATATGTAATAGGGTCGGCCTAATAGTAAAGGGGCCTTCTATGCAATTGTGAATAGGTATATGTAGAGATCATGTATTCATTATTGTGGACATGGAATTATGATGTATAAATGTATTTGGTTATGTGGAGAAGGTTATCATATTCTTTAAAGAGTTATTAGGTAACTTATATTTCTTAGAGTTGTGCACCATGCCCACATTTTGTACATGGTGTGTACTTATGTTATGTTATGATATCTTAAGAATTTGGTTCATTGCATGGTTCATTACATTGTACATTTTTTTACGATGCAACTCCATTGAAATCAATTGTTAATTTCCACTTTTCAGATGTCTTCTTATTTTTCGTTCTCACTTTATCAATTAACATTTTTTTGGACACTCGATTGTAGGTTGCATGGTG
Source organism: Picea mariana (assembly GCA_032191745.1). Lineage (NCBI taxonomy): Eukaryota > Viridiplantae > Streptophyta > Pinopsida > Pinales > Pinaceae > Picea > Picea mariana. Next base: position 123,257 of record JASDQU010241984.1, read on the forward strand.
CAAAGTTACAAACTCTTCTAATTTGAATATATTTGGTTCCTGAGTGACTAGGGCTTCAGAAATTTCTTAGGTTTCAAGGATTCTTTGCTTAGACTAACTGGATTCTTCAATAAGTTCATCCACATCCATAGCTTGTGAGATTTGTTGGGTTTTAGGTACACCTAACCCTGTTTTTTGTGTATCCATTTTTCTTTTGGCAGAAGTGTATACAATATGAGAATTTTCAATATTTTTCTTTGGTGGGTCCTTATCATCGTCGCCGTCTGAAATTTTGGTTGGTGTTTTCCTCATCTTCATACTACTGCTCTTTCATTTATTTTTTATCAGAGTACTCTTTTGAGACATAGTTAATGAATTGGGATTTCTATCCGCTACTTCTCTATCGTTCTATCGATATGCTTCGTTGGTACTAACTAATTCGTCCATGTCATTTAAATCTTTGTCGGACGAAGTCTCAGGGAGATCTAAATTATCTCCACCCCCTTATTTAATCTATTCGATTTTGGTAAAATAATAAGAATAACCAATTAACGCCATATGTGCAGTAAACATATCGTTTGGGTCGAAACCCTCAACGAATTCAGCTTATTTTAGGTTGAGTTGGTCAAGATTACCTGCAAGTTCATCCAAATGGGATATATGTTTTACAATAATTTCTCCAATTTTCCAAAGCAGGGGGAATAATTTCTTCTTTCTCTTCTCATTGAAGAAGTGATCCCAAGTCGTGTACTGCATGTAAACTTCCACAACAAAATATCTGTATGACACATAAAATGGGAGGAGGAAAAGTTTCTCTTCACAACCAAATAACCTTATGATATTGTAATAATCAATGATTTCAAAAACTCCTTTTTCCATGAGAAAGGTAGCATCTTCAAGTGATAATCTCAATGTATTAGGGCCAAAGACCAATTTTTTAAACTCTCAAATGAAATCCTTTTGAACCGAGTAAAAATAATACTGAGCTTTGTGCCTCCACAAGGCTAGATACCATGTGAAAATTGGTTCCACCTTAAAAGCAATTCTCCTTTCCCTCATCAATTCCTCAAATACATGGAAATATGTTATGGGTAAAATAAGATAGGATGTCATATAAAATTTGTCGGCCTTTTTCAAATTACTCAATTGAAATGAGACTTCACTAGAAATAATGTGACAATATTTTTGAATTTATTACAAAGTTTATGAGATCTTCATTAATTTAATAACGGAATTATGTTCACACAAGTGGAGGCTAATGTGGCGAGGAAAATAAATGTGATGGGAAGTGGTGATGGGATGTCGTTGCGGATAAAAAGTGGTTAAGTATGGAGGTGCATTACAAGGAATGAAAGGTACATTATGTAGAATGTGAGACTGCGAGTTGGCATGCATGCGGGTCTGGGAGCATACAGGAATGAAAAGGTAAAAGTGAAAATGCCTCGCACCCGAAGTAAGAAAAATGACTAAGTATGGGTTTTTGAGAATCTAGAATCATCTTCCATTGGGATAATGGAGTCAAAAATAAAAGAAAATGAGAAAAGAAAGAGAAAAAACTAATAGGATATTTACAGAGTACCAAGGGTGATTATATATAGTTTTTTACTAAGGGGGGTTAACAGGGTTTACCAAACGCCTTTTTCCGTAACTGTGTTATATTTGAAATAAAAAGTGTGTGAAGTATGAGAAAAACATTTAGTTGTTTATAAAGTAAGGCTCCTATCAAGGGAGAATCTCACTCCTTAAACAGAGGAAGAAAATAGACTAAGAAGGAAACTGACGAAGTATAAAATATGACCACTTAAAGGTTCACAGGTCTTGTATCTACTGTTAGCCAATACAGAGGAAAAACTGTAAACGATATAAATGAACGGAATTTAACCACCACATTAGAAGTTTTACTAAATTGCAGTGCAACATTCATCAGATGTATATAAGCAAAACAAAATTGAATATGAATAACAAAGAGAACAATCTCATAGCACAGTCGTGATGGAATCAGGATTCTCCGGATTGCTTTGTATTAAAAAAAAAAAAAGATAGACTCTATTACAATCGACCAAAAAGGTCCAGCCCTGGTTTCCTTCTACAAAATGTATATTTATACAGATTTTATATGCTGGAACCTCAATCGTTCCAGAGGTTTTCGGTTACAATCAAAGGAGTTAAAACATTTCATTTCTTTATCTCTGTCCTCATTTGGTATCGGAAACCTGCCTCTTCGCCTGCTCTGTGAAAATGATGCACTTCTCTACCAACTGTGATATCAGCTTAGAAGGTCCTTCTTGGTTATTGGCCTCAAAAATATAACAGTCGTTCACCAATTGTGGCAACCTTCCTTCCACCTGCTGGTCTTTGGCGCTGATAGAACATAATAATATACTTGGTTTAATTAGCCATTTATCTATTTGAACTATGTATGTCTGGGTTATTTGTGAAATTTTGGTTAATTCTCTTTCTTCACTTTCCTTGATATTTAGCATATATTTGGTTGTATTGATCCGACCCAGTATCTCAATGCTACTTTCACCATCAGAACCCAACCACATCCCATCTAACAAACTGAAAGTTTCTTCACAAGATTTTCTTATCTCCTTAGCTTGTTGTCTTCCTTCAGATATATTTCGCTCCCATTCTTTCAACAAGATATTGCCCTTGGTTTGCTCTGAGATGGGAAAATTGGAACTACTTCTTATTTCCTTTCTCGTTGTGGCCATAATAGCCTCCTGGAACGTAACCCGAGCTGCCCCGACTTCCCTTTCTCTGAGAGAGAGGTTCTCCAATATCTTATCAATGAGTTGGCAACTACTTTGAATTGTTTCTACTTTAACAAGAAGACCTTGCTACGCCGTCGATAACCTTTTTCTGATTTCTATTGCTTGGGATTGAAATATCCCGATATCGATTACCTGGCTTTCGGCTAACTCTAATTTGGCCCGAAGCTGCTCTATCAATTCTCCTTGTTGGACTATCTGTATCTGACTTGTCTGAACCATCAGCTGTGATTGTTCGAGAACATCTTTGAGCCGCTTGATTTCATTTTGATCATCTATTCTAGCTTGTTCCAAAGTTGCATTCACCTGATCTTTGGCAGCAGCCTCTGTTATAGCTAGTTTCGCCTCTAATGTCTTGATTAGACGATTTTTTCGCTTCAGCTGCTCTTTTAAGGTCCCAACCGAATATTGGTTTGCTATAGCGAAAGCACCCAATGTTCCTGCTATTTGGGTTGCAAATTCTTCTTTCTTCATGGTTCTTCCATCAGTTATAATTTTAAATTTCTTAGATACAGTAACTACCTCTTGGTAGAATTCTTGTCTCACAATCACCTTTCTCTTATTATCAAAGAAGAATTCATTCGGAGGTAGCTCTTCCACTGATATGGGTGTTAATTCTTCACCAAAAATCCAACCTGCGTATGGTATTCCCTTTGTGGACTGTAGGGGAGTAACAGAAACAATGGGATTACTAACCTGTTTAGATGATTTCCTTGGAGTAATGATCGAAGTTGGCTCGCTTGGAGGATCGGAAGCCTCGGCTTCCTGTTTCGGGCCCCCAGCTTGCTCTTCTTTATCCTGTTGTTCTTCTTGGTCGGGTGCTGAATCTTTGGAGCCTTCGGCCTTTGTTTTTTGCACCTCTACGGTCGTTGCATTCTCGCCCCGTAATACTGGGGGAAGGCAGCTCCGCCTATGTTCTTGGAACTTGAAAACCTCATCCCTCTCTTCGGGCGACAGGGCTTGTATCCGAGCCAAAACCTCGGCATACAATCTCGTGCCTCGGAAAATATCATCATGAGGCGAATTCTCGTGCTCAAACCTTTTAAGGCCACAGCTAGCTAAGTGATTACTCACGACCCTCTGTGGGTCATGTTTCTTGAATTCAATATTGACTAATTTTATATCTTCTAAGGCTTCTGCCTCGGCCTTTGCATGCTCGAAATATAATAAAGAATAGGTGTTTAAATGAATGGGGAAAGGTGGCCATACCTTCTTTGAAAACCCCTTCAGGTCTTTACTTATGCCACCAATCACGGTTTGCATGGCGATCTCGCGACAGACCAACCTATCGGGTATAAATATTGGTAGAGCGTGTGGAGGGACAGAAGCATCGAAAACCCTGAGGTATGAAAACTCTTCCTCTATGTACCAGTCGACCACCCTGCTCAAATTGGTCGTAATGCTATATGAGATCCGGGGCGGTGGATTACCAAAGATGGCGACATGCATTGGTACCATTACCCAATTGAAGATTTCATATATAAAATATGAGGCCTTATCCTCCCAAAGCTTAGAATGATAGACATGGATAGGCTCGGTCTCCAATGGAGCCCAGCTCCAACTCATTAAGGGAAAAGGTGTCACGGAACAGATGGAGTCCATGATGTATGCAGACATAAAAAAATGAGGTGGCTCTCCCGCTTACCCTCTGCGTCCGATATTCTATAATCCGACTGGTCAAACTATCTGACAACAGTTTTGCCCATTCGAAAGAACAACCTTCTATTACTGTATGTATCAGAGGCACCCATGGGAGGAAGAAATGTGTGGTGTCTTCCCTCCCGTACAATCTACAGGTCATCAGCACTATGTATTTGAACTGTGGTTCTAAAGAAGATATGGAATAAACTCTGTTGCTATCTGCTCTGAACTTTGCTGGATGTGAGACCCAATCCTTGATCAAATCAAATAATCTTTTTGTGTATTGCTCACATTCCTTTTGTTTAAAACCCTCTAGAAACTCTGCATTGTATGTGAAGTCTGATGTGGTGTTAACTTGTACATCGTCTGTAAGTTTTCTGGTCTAAAGGTCCCAACAGTGACCTTCTGCTCGTTGATGATGGTTCTGGTAGGGATGTCTACATGATCTAGCGCCCATTGGATCATGTCATAGTAAGGCAGAAGGCGTGGCCTGGCCGCTACTTTGTGTATCTCTTCCTGGACGACGATCTTGTATTTGGTAGTCAAGTCGTCTTTCTCGTTGTCACTGGAATCGTCCGAGCAGTTCACCAAATCTGATTGCAAAACCTCTGGGATGTATGACCAAGTTCGTATGGAATCAATGCTTCGAGGTGAATTATCCGAAACATTATCGGAGCCTTGTCCTGAAATATCCGCACTTGCCTTGGACGCTTTTCGCGGGGCCATGACAGAAGATTGTGACTTAGCTCTCTTGTAATAAAAATGTGTATACATACAGAGATCAGTTTGCTGAAAAAACTTATCTGTGTGAGATAGAAATGGGCTTTGTGAATAGAACAAAAAGGAAAAAGATCTATATCTTCGATCATTTAAAAAATTTGGTGTCTTTATGAACAGAACGGTCAAATCATATTTAGAGACAGATTTAGCAATAAAGACCCTATCCGTACTTGTCGTTTCGCCTCATTTCCAATTAATGCCATAAATTTCGACGGTTCGTGACACAAGTTGGCGCAAGGAAAATTTAAAATTACCTCGTAGACTATGCATATTATTATTTTTATTGAACACTGATTAAGTTGGCTTAGCCTTTTTTTATTAAGCTTACTTAAACTTTAATCAACCTTTCAACGTTCGCCGTATCGTGAGTTTTCACTCTAACCTTTCGAGCCTCTAAAACCCGAGATCGCGATGATTAGATTTATTTAAGAGAGGATGTAACCAGGATTGAGTGTTTAATTAATCATGTTTTAATTTATATCGCAACTTCGCGGCTTGGGGCTTTGAGGGTATAGTTTCCAGGAGGAGCACTAGCCGAATCGCGAAACCCCGAGATCACTATGATGTGATTTATTTAAACCAGAAGGTAAACCGGATTAAGTGTTTTAATTAATTATGTTTGAGCAATCTTGCGACTTCGCCACTCGAGGTTTCGAAGGTATAGTTTCTAGGAGGAATGTATGCCGAGTCGCGAAATCCCGAGAGACTTTGACCATGGTCAAAACTAATCACCCTGGACACTAACCCGGGTTACTTATGTAAAAGTCTCACAGCTTCGTCTTTCGAAGTTATGACGGTAATGTTTTAGGAGAGGGTGAACGCCGAGATGTGAAGTCCCGACAGCACTTGACTGGGGTTTAAAGAATTTTACTCCCGGCTTTCACCTGAGGTAAACTTTTAAAACTTTTCGCGACCTCGCACATCGGGGTTTGTAAATCTTGTGACTTGTGACTCCTGAAGAGTGATATTCCGAGGTACCAAAAGTAAAAACTTTTGTTTAACAATAAAAAGTGGTAAGTTATGAAACATAACATCCTTTGTTATTTTGCATGTTGAGACTACTGAGATTTTCAGTATGTAAATGTCACGAAGTGAAAAATAACTCAAAAACCAACATTTTATTTTAAAAAAATATATTTAAACCTGTTGAAAAAGGCAACTCCAACACCAAGAAATCCATGTCCATGTCAGGGACTTTCAATATCGACGTTGTCGTCAATATCCCACTGATCCTTTGAAATGATTATGCACACTTCTTGATCCATACAACTCCTTGTTTTCATTCCGCAATTCCGTGATCGGATTTGCTATCATCGAAAAACCTTCGACGAGTCGTCGGTAATATCCTGCCAAAACCAAAAAGTTGAGTACTCCTGGTACATTTGTCGACACAGGCCATTCCATAATAGCCTCTATCTTCGTTGAATCCACAGCGATGCCTTCGTCGGATATAAAATACCCTAAGCAATGAATCCTCAAGAGAATTTCGACAGTTTCTCGTAATTGGTGTTCCCGTAAACACTGTAATACTAAGCGCAAATGCTCGTCATGTTCCTCCGTCGTCCGAGAATATATCAATGTGTCATCAATGAATACTTGAACAAACTTGTCGAAGCATTCATGGAACACCCCATTCATCAATATCCTAAATACCTCAGGGCGTTTGTCCGTCCAAAGGGTAAAACGGTAAATTTGTAGTGTCTGAACCTCGTCTTGAATGTGGTCTTAGGAATATCTTCCTCTTTAATTTGTAATAGGTGATAACCTGATCTCTAGTCGATCTTTGAAAACATCATCGTGCCCTTCATTTGATCAAACAAATCATCTATTCTTGGCAACGGATACCGGTTCTTGATCGTTGCCTTATTCAATTGACGGTAGTTGGTACAAAGTCTCCACGACCCATCCTCCTTCTTATGAAAAAATAATAGGCGCACCCCAAGGTGACACAATGGGATGTATAAGTCCTAGGTTCAACAACTCCTTCAGTTTCATTTTCAACTCTTGTGACTCAGGTGTCGACATCTGATAAGGTGTTCTTGCTATCAGTTCAGTTCCAGGTTTCAAGTCGATGGTAAAATTAATCTTGCTTTCGAACAGAAAACCTAGTAACTCTTCTGGGAACACATCTACAAACTCTCGTACTACTAGAAGGTTTTCTAATCCTTATTCCACACCCTTATCATTCAGCACTAAGATTGCATATAACTTGCATCCTTTGTGCACACACTTATGTAGCTGTAGGGAAGAAATGAACCCCAAGGACACTCCCTAGGTTCTTCCTACAACCATTCTTCTTTGTCCCTCATCAACAGTCAACTCAACCATCTCGTATTACAGTCAAGGATCACATCATGCTATTCCAACCATTCCATATTGATCACAATGTCATACGATCCTAAGATCATGATATATAGGTCGGACGTCGTTACAAAATCTCCCAAGTTAATGCGACAGTCTGTAACCCTTTCTCCAACCTTCTATTTGGAACCTGAAAGCCATTTATATGTATTTAAACTCATCCTGCTCGATTGCCTTTACCTTAGATCCTTTCAGCGCTGCACTAGAAATACATCTCTCGGTAGCTCCGGGATCTATCAAAATACTAAAATTTTGGTTGGCAATGGTGCTCAACCTGGCGGTTATTCACCGTGGCATGAATCATGTGCGCCTTTCCCAAATCTACATCTGTAGTATGTCATGTTGACCCGACCACTCTACCCTTTTCAACCAGACAATCTTGTTGGTATTGTGGCTCTCCACAATTCTAGCACCCGGTCTTCGGTCCAGTACTCATGGGCCCCGAAGTAGAAGTTGTTGGCCTATAAGCCTGAGATCATGGTTTGTTCTATTGACAGGCCTAACTGTTGTTGTTACGCTTATAATTTTGTCTGTCCAGACGATCTTGCATGAGTCCTAACCTGACCCTTGTTCGTCATCTCTTCCTCAGCTATGAGGGACTTCTAAATTGCATCGTGCAATGTCTGAGGCATTAGGATCCTCACCTTCACACGAATGTTGGATTTGAGGCCGAACACAAACTTGTTGACCTCCAGCGTCTCTGTGTTCATATGCGGGGCATATCGAAGTAGCTCCATAAAGTTGGCCTCATACTTCGGCACCGTATGACCACCTTGTCGTAAGGCATTGAACTCATTGAGTTGGTGCTCCATGAATTCATATGAAAATCGCTTCTCCCAGAACCGTTCCTCAAACAATTCCCATGACATATCTTCAACGTCCATGTTTAGTTGATGTAGGAGCATCTTCCACCACAGAAGAGTGCTCCCCTTCAGCTGAAAGACCACCATGCGTGCCTTCTTGTTGGAGGTGTAGTTATGAAGTGCAACGCACATTTCCATGTTCTCCAACCATTCCCCAGTAGCTCAGTCTTCCATGGAACCCATGAACTCGGGAAACTTCACTTTCTCAAGTTCTTTGTGAATGCTACCACTGCCTGTCGGAGCGCGTTGTGAACCCTCATTGGGTATAGGCCCTCTAGCCTCATCCCTATCGATTCGGTTAATAAAAGCCTCTGACATCCTCTGAAAGGACCTCACATACCAACCACATCCTCCACGGCAACATGTTGCTGCTCATGGACTTGTCCTTCTCCTTGGGGGTTAGACCCCTCTGGTGTGGATGCGACTGAGGCGTCACACCGCTTCCATTAGTACCACGTTGTCTACCTCCACGACGTCAATTAACCATGATTGCCACATGGACATGTTTAGATTTTAATCGATGCTAAGTTATTAATCAAGGGTTTAATACAGTGGAAGGTGTGATGATCTACAATCGCAGGGTTGAACCTCGCTCGGATACCATATGTAACAACCCTGTTGTTACGACAACAAACGAAGTACAATAGGTAAAAAAAAAATTGCATTAGAATATTAACGTCAACACATAATTCATAACTACGCATAATCAACACGACATCATAAATTAAAAGCATTACAAGTGACACCTCATTGTAATCAATATCGACACAAGCCAACGCATTAACTTAATGATAGTGACACATGATCAACACATAAACATAATCAGCGATGCAATTCACACATCACAATCAACTGAAGCAATTGTAGATAATGATCAACCATATCGTTGAATGATAAATAACTACCCGCCCAACCTACCCTGCATGGTTAGGACTTCCAGGACACATAATCAACGCTCAAGCCCAGGATTCATCCGATTGATTTTGACCATTTAAGGTCTCAGGGCTGGCGATTGTTCTGAGGAACTAGGAGGTGTCTAGATCCCACTAACCCAATCAAGACAAAATCAACTAGATCAATAAATCAATCCTAATCATCAATTATTCATGGTGCAAGGGAAATCATCAACTTTATCAATCATACATCAACATTTATTTCATGGCGTGCGAGAAAGCTAATTTCTAATACAATCAATCATCAACATTAAATATTCATTGTGCGCGAGAAATCTAAATTCTAAAACAATCATTCATCGGCATTAATTATTCATTTTGTGCGAGAAATCTAAATTCTAAAATAAGCATTCATCAGCATTAATTATTCATTGCGCGCGAGATATCTAAATTCTAAAACAATCATTCATCAGCATTAATTATTCATTGTGCGTGAGAAATCTAAATTCTAAAATAATCATTCATCAGCATTAATTATTCATTGTGCGCGAGAAATCTATTTTTTTTTAAACGATCATTCATCGGCATTAAGTATTCATTACGCGCGAGAAGCCTAAGTCTAACACAATCATTCATCAGCATTAAATTAAGGCGCAAGAGTAATCACCAGTTTTGTTTCAAGGCACAAGGAATCTAATCACCTAACCAATCACACATCATAGTAATTTCATGGCGCAATAAAATTCTACCATAAATGTGCATCAAGTTAGTCAGTGCCATAGCCACCTCTGAAGCACTTCATCAATAGTCCAACTAATTAACATATAAAGACCAATTGAAGAAATTACCATCTGTTGTTATTACTCAAGGAAAGATCTAAGGATAATTCTTATCAACAAGGTAGTTGTGTCCTGTACCTAAACAAAATTATACATATCACCCCTTGATTGTTATTCCAAAAGTTTATTTTCATTATCATTCTAAAGGAATTGACCACAAGAGCTAACCCTTAAAAATATATATAAATCCGTAAAGTAAGACAACCCTTAGCTATGCCATAAGACACACAAGGAAGTACAAGGTTGAGTGTGAGCACTTTTTACCATCATCATTTAGGAGATCACAAGGACCAGTATTCATTAACTTTAACCCTAGTTATAATTCTTCCTATATACACCTTAGATTAGGGCTTAGGTTCCTTTATGAGAAGTAAAAACACCCATCCTTACCATGCAGTACACCTATAAAGATATAATATTCCTAGGCAAATTAAGTTTTATTGAAGGGCTCTATGCCAGATCTCCTTAAGCTAAACAAATCATTCAATGTTATCACTCCTTTCATACCCCCTTTTGGAATCAACTAAATAATCAATTAGAAAGAAGGTTGCTTTATGTATCCAGAATCAAGGATCACCTTAAAGGCGTAGCTCTCAAAGAGCAAGGGTTGTTTTCCTCTGCTATCACAACGAACTGCACCAAGGATCGGAGGGCGAAGAGGAGGTGCTACGGGGCTAAGAGCCATGTTCTTGACAAATAGAAAAAGGGAGGGTAAAAGGTTCTGGACAGATATATAAAAGAGACCCCGGCGGATTCGTCTCACGTGGTTATCTTGGAGAAGATCAGGTGCGCTCACCATCTAGGCACTAACCTCATGTGTGAGAGTTGTGCAGAGAGAGAGAGACTAAGTCGTTCGCAGTTTCGTGAGGCGAGCAAGACAGAGCATGTCATTCTGTGATGCCATGGATTTGGATCACGACCAGCTCCGTCCAAGGGTAAATAACGCAATAAAATATATCTGGAGAAAACTTCATCCCTACAGGTGCTCAGCGGTGTAAATAGTGGGTGCCTATGATGGCCCTAAATCCAAACAGAAACCCTAGGTGCCTCTCTGTGTGTTTTCTCCAACAAGGCACTACAAGGGAGACGCGTCTCAGAGTGGCACAAGAAGGCACCAGCGATCATCAACGGACCCAAGGCTAGACCCCTGGGTGAATCGAGTTCTAAAGGAACGCGTTTGCAGCGAGATCGAGGGCGGCGGATGAACTTACACAAACACATGGATTCATGGTATCTTACAGAAGGATTGATAGGAAGAATTTTAATGTTCTCTGGCACCCAACAGAGAAATACCCTCTACATAGATTGAGAAGAAATCGGGTTCCTTGGTTTTCATCTGTTAGCAGCGATCTCTGGACTGGGGATCGGATTAGAGACTTAGACGAATAGCAAATCCCAAATGCAAGCTTAAGTGAATCGAGAAGGAAGAATTCGTACTATTGTAGTGTCCAAATGCATGAGGATATACCCCTCTCGCTTTTTGTGGGGCGGCGGGTTACCAGGATATTAAGTTAACTTGATATGCAACCCCAGGCAGTGATAATGGAATAAGATCCAAAATGCAGACTCTGTCTCAAGCCACTGAAATCAATAGCAGCAATTTTGAAACAGTTTGCAGGTTTGCCCAATCCCGGTGACGACTCGACGGTTGATTTCTCACTTCCCAAGCTGAGTTCAATCTATTCCCGCCATCACGTAAATTCTAACAATACAAGAGTATCCAATCTAGCGGAAATGATATTATTCCTTGCTATTAATTTAAGTCTAAGGCATATTAAGAAGCTAATCTTGATGTCAAATGCTTGTTGTCATTGAATTGAAATACATGTGTTTGAAAGGTATGAGCGCAATATCAGAAGCACTGGATAGTCTCAAGGTTTTTAGCCCAAATGTGAAGCCTAGCTTTGCCGCATACAAGTACAAGATTAAAAAAAAATAGTTTATAACTTGATTACAATCCTCCATTTACAACCTTTTATAACTCGATTACACAATCGAAATATAAGGAAATTACAATTCTCAGAAATATAAAATACCGTAACAGATGAGTGGTCGAAGAAGTTTTTAGCAATGGTGCTCCATCTGATATCTTGCTCGTTAATTTCTGAGACTTCACCGGTACCTCCTAGCCAACGCTATGGGTACTCTTCTTCCCTCTTAGCCCCCCAAGCCACAAAGAGGCCACTCACACACACAGCTATAAATCCTCTAGCTCTCAACTTGCCTCGCAAGGTAGAGCCACCACTCTCTCTCAAGCTAGGTATCCCAACTCTCACAAGTAAAACCAGTGAAAATTTCTAAAGCATAACCTCGCCCATAACTAGTCGGATCCCCTTCTCATCTAGGCCATTTGTTTTATAGAATTTTTTCATGACACATCCCCACTTGCACAATTAATTCTCTATTTAATTAAATAATTTAGAATTATTCCCCCCGTACATTTGTCACATTTTCCCCAAGTTGCACAAGTAAATACATATTATGATTTAAATTTAAAATTCAATTTCCCTCACCCTTCCTAAAAGTGTTCCTTAATTTATTCATAGTTGTCTCTTTATTCCCTTTATTCTCATTTAATGACCGATGTCTTTCTAAAACTGAGTTGAGTTAAAATAGGATTCTTCTCTAGTTAGAGTAGTGTTAACTAGACTCTAGATATCTTTATATGCTTACACATTCTTTTATGTTTTATTCATTTCCTATCTTAAATTATAATTTGGTATTTTTTGCACACATGTGTATTGTATTAATTCCTTAGATTCATTTCATCTCTCTTAATTTCTTAAATTGATTTACCCTTTTTCCTATTTTATTCAATTTGTATTTTAGTTTCAGTTATCTCACCAAGCTTGGACTTAGGTTAAAATTCAAATAGGTTTAGACTTTCATTTGGGGGTTTAAAATTATTCTTAATTAATTAATTAAATCCGACAATGTTTAAAGATTTTACAAGGTGTAAAAATCCGCTCAAAGTTTTTCTAGGCCACCTAGATTCATTGACTCAAGTGTTACTTTCACGATGTGCCCTTCAAGACTCACTCAATGCTCCAAGGGTGCCACGTGCCTTTGACTCAAAATTTTAATTACGTGATGTGCCCTTCAAGACGCACTATGTGATTCAAGGGTGCCACTCGCCTTTGATTGGTTACGTAATAGTCCAACCCTTGGAGTCAACACTCCATTCAAGTAACGTTGTGAGATATTAAGGGCTTCTAAGGAATAAGGACCATTCCTTATTGCGCACCCCTTAGAATCTTTGTGAGCGACTGTCTCTGTCTTCCCTCGCGGCATCATGGGCCTCTCGAACTAGGTAATCGTTAACCTACAATTTGAGACACGGTGGGAGTGCTAGTAGGTTGTGTTAGGGATGTTGCCACACCTCTCCCTCAATATTTGGTTTATGTGCATGGCCCCTTTACTCCTTATGTGAGCCATATTAGCAAGCAATCGTCATCCTGCATCCATCAATGAAACATTGTCATAGATCCATAAACAACATCATAATATAATCAATCATATGTCACATATGCATAAATGAAATAATCAAACAAATAAAATCCACTCCTTGACTCAATCTGGAGTCCAAGGAAGTCCAGTGATGCCATCGGCATCCTCAATCTATCAAGCGTCCTGCACACTCAGGAGAAACTCGTCAATAGCATATGTCAATACATAGATATCAAACAACATAAATCATAATCCATCAACATCATCATAATAATCCATAAGCGAAACAAACAACCATATACTAAAACCGTATCACTTGCACGCAAGTGTCTTCAAAGAATAAGTCAATAACATGTGCTCACAAGAGAAGGATGTTACAAAAGAAGAAGAAGATCGGCCCATGAGTCATGAAGAGATCAAAGCTACACTTCAATCACTAAAAGAAACAATAGATGAGTTAGAATGGAGAATCCAAAATCCTGCAAGCAAAGAAACTTTGGTAAAAGGAGGAGGAGGAGGTGAAGGCGGTGGACCTTACGAGCCCCCTTCCCCTTCCTCATTATCATCATCAGTTTCTTCTCAAGAAAGTAAACATTCTTCTCATTGAAATAAGTCCTCTAAGAAGACTCACGATAATTTTCCTTTATTAAAATTGGATGTTAAGTTTGAGTTGTCGACTTATAATGGAGAATTAAATGTCAATAAATTGGACAATTGGATCAAGCAAATAGAAGTATATTGCATGCTTCAAAGAATTATGGATGAAGCTACAAAGATATAGTTAGTTGTTCTTCAACTAAGTGGAATTGTCTTAATCTGGTGGGAGAGTAAGATTCAAGTTGATCTGGTTCAAAAGAGTAAAGTAATCTCTTCTTGGGATAAGTTTACTAAGGCTATTAGAAAACAATTCTATCCACTGCCACATACACAGATGGAAATGATTGAGTGGCAACATCTGAGACAGGGTAAAGGACAGAATATTCAGGCATATACACTGGAATTCAAAAAGAAGGCATTATCCCTAGGAATTTCATTGTATACTCATGAAACTCTTATGAAGTACATTGGTGGCATACACTCATATCTTCGTCACACTACTATAATGTTTATCCCTACTAACATCGACAAGGTGTCAGTGCAAACTACACATCTAGAAGCTGGTAAGGGTAATCATGCAAGCAAAGATAATAAGCCATTCAAGTTCAAAAAGAAACTGAAAGGTAAATGAAAGAGTAAGAAATCAGCCATAGTGAAGCAATCTAAGGGAAGACTTACATGTCCCCATTGTAAAACAAAGGGACATGAGGCATCACAGTGTTGGAAGTTGCATCCAGAATTACAACCAAAGAAATCCAAGGATAAAGGGAAGTAGAAGACTATTGCATCAGCTCATCAAGATCTAGGGTCAAATTCTGGAGATGAATCCAAGATCATGACCATAGAAAGCAGAGATATATCAGCCATTAGTTCAAATTATTCAGTTCAATCTACCAAGACGGATAGTGATATCGATCAGAAGAAAAGGAGCGAGCTTTTTCATGTCAGAGTTATAGTCAAGCATACAAAGGTAGATACTTTATTTGGCAGTGGATCTCAAATAAATCTAATATTTGAAGCAATTTTTAAGAAGTTGGGATTGAAGACAACACCTCAAAAAAATTTATATTCATTAGGTTGGGTGTGTGACGATGTTAAGTTGCAGGTGCTAAAGCTATGTAAGATCAAATTTGCAATTACAGCTAAGTTCTTTGACGAGGTTGAGTTAGATGCTGTACCTCTTGACATTTGCAGAATTGTATTGGGTAGTCCATATCTATTTGACATGAAGCTTATGTTCTATTGAGAAGAAAACAAATATCACCTTCTCAAGGATGGGATTGAATATATTGTCAGAACTCATCGCATCAAAACTAATGTTTCTTTAGTGAGCACAAGGAAAATGAAGAGACTCGTGAGCACAAGTAATATTTTGTTCTCATGATAGTGAAATAGAAAGAACAAGATATAACAGATGTTTTACCAAGTTGTGATCCAAATCATAAACAAGAATTGATCAACATCATATCTAATTATGATGAGTTATTTCAGGAACCTACTGGGTGCCTCTTAAAAGGGAGGTTGAACATGAAATATATTTGCGGCAGGATGCTCCTCTTCCAAACATTGGAATATACAAGTCATCAGTGATCGAGAATGTAGAAATCAAGAACCAATTTTAGAAGTTGATCGATAAAGGAATCATCATATCAAACTCCTCTCTGTGTGGTTCTCCTATTGTATTGGTTCCAAAGAAAGATGGCACACAGAGGATGTGTATAGATTTTCGATCCCTAAACAATATCATGGTAAAGAACCGTTATCCTCTTCCAAGAATAGATGATCTATTAGATTAGTTAAATAATGTTATGTATTTCACTAAGTTGGACTTGAGAAGTGGTTACCATCAAATCATAATTGAAGAAGGAAACATATGGAAAAGTTCTTTCAAGACCAAGCAAGGCTTGTTCGAATGGTTGGTTATGTCATTTGGGTTATGTAACGCACCAGCAACATTCATGATAGTGATGAATGATGTGTTCAGACCCAATATAGATGATTTTTTTATTTTCTATTTAGACGACATATTGATCTTCAGTGGAACATGGGAAGATCATCTGATGCATGTCAGGAAATTTTTTGAACTTTTGGAGAAGAAGAAGTTGTATGTCAAAATGTCTAAATGTGAATTTGGAAAAACTTCTCTGGTATATTTGGGTTACATTGTAGAAAATGGTCAATTGAAAATAGATCCTGCAAAAGTAGAAGTCATTGTGAAATGGCCCAATCCAACTATTGCCACCAAATTCAGGAACTTCTTAGTGTTAGAAAAGTAGGTGTGCTCGTTTAAACATAGACAATATAGCAATATTGCCACCCAACCATAGGCTGAATCCACCCCCGAGCACCTTAACCTTGACAGAGAATAATTCTGGAAGCAAACCCTAGGCCTAATAGCGAATCAATGTAGCCTACCTCTCTCCGGAGCTATCGCACAAGGAATAAAATCTAAACCATAACCAAGAGAAAGTTCAAGCCTAAAACGGAAAATACAAGTTGCAATAGTTGCAGTTGCAGCTACTCTCCAGACTTGCGCACTTACTAAATTTATTCAGTGCGCACTAGATTTCTGCAGTTGTGAGTTGTATGTGTAAAAATGAGCTTTGGCATCATGTATTTATACTGCTCTTTCTTAGCTTTCTGGGTCGACTTCACTTTCTAGAGGCTAAAGACTCAATATTAAATTATTTTCTTTAGTTGACTTGTTTTATAGGGTTATATCCAATGCTTTAGAGTTTCTTCTTGCTTCCTGGAATATTATATTCTTGTCAAGGTTACATGTGGAGGTTAATACCTTCCGCAGCTACCATAATATCAACACTCCCTCCTAGCTAGGGAGGTATTGAAGCAAATGGTCTTGAGCACAAACATATCATTCAACTAGTAGCATCATCATAGCCACTCAGACTATCTCATAATTAAATCTCGAGCACCATCATCACTATCAGTATCATCTGAAAACATCAACCGCATCATCTCTTTAAGCCATACTCCATCTGAGTAATGATGTTGAATAACTCACTCACTCCATAGAGTGATACAAGAACTATTCTTCTAATCCAGACATATGTCTTAGAAGAATAATTGTTCCAACATATGTTGGAAGCCACTCCATGGGATACAAGGACTATTCTTCTAATCCGAACATACGTCCTAGAAGAATAACTATATTGGACCATACACTGACTATCCATCTAGATGGTAATCATTTTCAACACTATTGATAGTCTTCATGGCAATCAGAACAATTCCATTCAATAGAACACAACTGTGTCTATCCATAGTAGTACACAAATACTATCCAGTGGTACACGACCACACCAAGTAGCACACGACTACTTGATAAGTGACACATAGTCACAAACAGTGGAACACATCCAACACAGTGGCATACAACTACTGTCCAGAGACATACAGTCTCCACAATGATGATATCATTCAATATCAACCTATATAACAATATCATGATACAAACTGAATCATATGGTCCAATCTTCCACTCACATTTGTGAGATCTAGAAGAGCATATGCCCTCGGAAGGTAAAACATTATCCATGGGCTATCTAGACTATTCTTCTCAAACATATAAGAATCATTTTCCTTGATTTCTGAGCCTGGACTATTCACCTAACTGGGCCATTCCTCCGACACTAATCATAGTGCAACCTTGAGAGAATGAGTCTGCCCTAGGGAATTCCTGTCCCTAATTGTTGAACATGGACCATTCACCTAACTGGGCCATTCTTCTGGCACTAACCATAGTACAACCTAGAGAGAATGAGTCTGCCCTAAGGAATGATTGTCCGGATCATTTCCTGAGGAAATGATTGTCCTGCACCAACCTCCAAAACAAACCATTATTTGAAACAGCTCACAAATGTGAACTTCGAAAGAATGACTGCCAGGTGAGGCAGACCATTCTACTTGATCACTACTCAGAGTGACTTCAAAGAAGAATGATTGTCCTAGACCATTCCCCCACACTGGACACAAGGGGAATCGTTCTCTATGGTACATCAGCAATCTATTGAACCATTTTCATTATGAAAATGATTGTCCGATTTGGACCATTTTTAGAACTGGAAAATGTTTGTCCGTCAGAAATCTCAAACCACTTTCTGAACTGGAAAGGAACTGCTCATCTTGGACCATTTTTCGAACTGAAAAATGACTATCCATAAATCAATAACACAGCAGTGCTCCCTCCCAACCTAGGAGTAATCTCTTCCTTTTTCAATAAGGAAGTCGTCTCCACGAGCCCCAGCTTGTTTCTTAAGTATGCAAACTTTTCATATTGGACAGAGGCTTTACCAAAATATTTGTTATCTACTCATCTATGGAAATATATTGGAGAACCACTTCTCTTTTTTGGACTTCATCATGGAGAATATAATGCTTGATCTCAATGTACTTCGGTCTGTCATGGAACACTAGTTTTCTCTAAAGGCTTCATATAGCTCTAATCATTACAATATATCATGGTCGAGTTCAGCACTTTTGTTTCCTACTAGCTCATGACATTGTGGCAAAGCTCAAACTGAAACATATCCAAGTAGCACTTCTTATGTCATTGTGAGATTTTTCCATGGATTAGCAATCCATCATCTTGGACTTATGAGTAACTACTCTAATACGCTATCTCTGTTATATAAATTTTTCACCATGCTTCTGTTGTATATGAGATATTATGCATCAGGTTGTCTGAATCCATACGAGGTCTTATTATATCTGCATACATGGGTCTATTCCTGGTATAAGCTTCTTTCTCACTTGCTTTATTTGGGAAGAACAATATTTTACATGTAAATTCCAATCCATGGATACTCTTGAGTTGTCGTTATAGTTTTTCTCCCTCCTTATGAAAGAACCTTTGAATCTTGCAATGCTTCCATTCACAAGTATTTTTCACATTTTCTTATATACATTGTTCTTTATCATAATTTTCATTTCTTTTGCTTGATTGCTTCTAGTGGGTTCAAATCAAGCTGGTAGTCTTATGATTCTCGGTATAATAACTAGTTGTTCTGGATTTTCTTTCTTTCTTGGAATCTCCATGTTCTTCCTCATGTTTTTCTTTAGCTCTTGGGTCCATGGAGTCTTCTATAGATTCCATTCCATGAAGATTCAAAATTATTCCTTTCATCATAGGATCATGGATGTAGATGGACAACTAAGGATACTTTAAGGCTTCTTTTCGAAGAAGCCTTCTTCTAAACACGTGTTGTTTATCATGGCTGCTACTTTCAATGGGAACATGGATATATACTTCATAATTCTCAATGGATCATGTCATTTAGGATTAGTTCCCTCGTAATCTGTGTTTCATGTATGAATGCATGCTCTTCTTTTTGGAATTCTATAATCGGCTCCCTCTATCTAAGAGAGTATGTGCTTTCGTCTGCATCCTTATTGCCTTCTGCAAAGTGTCACGGGGATTTTTCTAATTTCCTCTTGATAGTTGACTTCTTTTTGTTTTGACTTCTTCTGGGTCTCTTCAAGTTTGATTCAGATTTCGGCTTATCTGGCAGTTGTTACTTATATAATAGCTTCCACATGAATTGTTACCAAGGATTGTCAATGTACTTCATCTTTTCATATACATTACTTGACTAGTAATCATCGTAATAGTAATCCTTATCTTGTTATTCTTCCATAGGTTTTGTTTCACTAACCATCTTATCTTATAAGAAATATATATATACATGAACTATGTAAACATGGTATTTACAAGGACTATGTTACAGAAGAATATTGTTACCTTGACTAGAAGAAGAAATCTGCTTCATCTTGTTTGACTTTCTTTGAGGGTTCCTTTTCTTCGGCAACTGTTGCTTTGTGTGTTTCCTTCCTTTTCTTTCACTCGCGACAATAATTCTTGTAGTGACCATATTTTCGACAGTTGAAGCATTTTATTTTTGACATATCCTTCTCTTGATTTGGTTTCTTCCTTGAGTCAAACTTCTTCTTATTCTTGAACTTTGTTGTGTAAGCTTGATCATCATCTTTCCTTTGGAATTTCTCTTTTGCACTAATCCTTGATTCTTCGTGTGCACAACAGGTCCAAAGTTATTCAAATGTGGGATACTCCTTTCTTATGTTCATGCTTGCAACAAATCCATCCCATGTCTTTGGAAGGCCATTGAGTACTATATTTACCAATCCCTTCTCTGAAATGATTTCTTCAGTAGCTTGTAGTTGATCTCTTAACTGAGAGATTCTCACAAGGTATGATGTTATGTTGTCATCATCATTCATTTTCACGTCACAGAGCTCATTCTTCAGACTCATTACTTGTCCAATGTTTCTGACTGAGAAGAGGTTAGTTAGGGCATCGTACATCTTCTTAGATGAGTCAAAATAAGAGATGTAGGGTATAAAGTGGTATTTTACAGAGTCCACTATGATACTCATGGCATTGATGTCATTGTCCTTAAACTTCTCCATAATTGCAATGTTCTGAGGTTTGTTCTCTTTTCCTTCTTCAAACTGTGGTTCCACGATCTTTCCTTTCACGATATCCAACACTTTATTCTCGGCAAGGATGAGGTCAATCCTTGTCTTCCATGATCTAAAGTTAGAATCCCCTTCTAACTTGTTTTCTGACTTCATAGAGTAAGTCATGACTGCGTTGACTTGGTCAACCTTTGACTTTGATCAAAAACTCAAACTTGACATCTTAGCTTGCTGAGAGTACCAGGAGTTGCGCTAGGTTAAGACACATTGGGATATTTATAAATTAGGTCAATATCTTCACTTAGGGTGCCTCAACAAGAGGGTTAGGGTTTCGTTATTACAGCAAAAACTTTGACTGCAACTGCAACTGTAACTGAGCAAATCCTCCCAATCTATCTTCCAGTTGTTAGACTCTCTGAAGATAGTGTGGGCCCATAACCTGTTAGAAAAGTAGGTGTGCTCATTTAACCATAGACAATATAAAAATATTGTCACCCAACCATAGGTCGAAGCCACCCCCGAGCACCTTAACCTTGACAGAGAATAATTATGGAAGCAAACCCTAGGACTAACAGCCAATCAATGTAGCGTACCTCTCTCCAGAGATAGCATACAAGGAAGAAATTCCAAACCATAACCAAGAGAAAGTCCAAACCTAAAACCAAAAATACAAGTTACAGTAGATGCAGCTACAGCTACTCTCCAGACTTGCGCACTTACTAAATTTATGCAGTGCACACTAGATTTCTGCAGTTGTGAGTTGTATTTGTACAAATGAGCTCTGGCATCCTGTATTTATACTGCTCTTTCTTAGTTTTCTGGGCCGACTTCTCTTTCTGGAGGCTAAAGACTCAATATTAAATTATTTTCTTTAGTCGACTTGTCTTCTAGGGTTATATCCAATGCTTTAGGGTTTCTTCTTTCTTCTTGAAATATTCTATTCTTGTCAGGGTTACATGTGGAGGTTAATACCTCTCGTAACTACCATAATATCAACACTTAGGAGCGGTATAGTACTAGAGGAAATTCAATGTTAATTTATCATACATAGCAACACTTCTACATGCATTAACGAGTGTTAAAAAGGTATTTCAATGGGGAGGTAAGCAGCAAAAAGCCGTCGAGACATTCAAGGAAAAGATAAGCACCACACTAGTTCTAGCATTTCCAGATCTACAAAAGCCTTTTGAAATTCAAACCGATGCAAGAGAATATGCCATGGGTGCAGTCTTGATTGAACAAGGTAAACCTATATGTTATCATTCTGAGACTTTCACTCAAGTTGTGATTAACTATCCAACATATGATAAGGAATTGTATGGGTTGGTTCAAAGTGTAAAGAAATGGAAGCATTACTTAATGGGAAAGGAGACAATCATTCATATAGATCATCATCCATTACAAAATTTGCAATCACAAACCAAGCTACAACAGTCATGACACTTTAGGTTGATGGGTTTTCTACAGCAGTTTCATTTGGTAATCAAGAATAAGAAGAGTATTCATAATAAGGTTGCAGGTATGTTATCAAGACTAGTAATTAATGCATCGAAAATACTCAGGTATAATCTTTTAGCACATAAAAGCTATGCAGAACAATATGCTAGGGATGATTATTTTAAATAAGTATATGATGCATTAACTCACAGCAATTAGCATTCAGACTATTATATGCATGATAGTTTATTATATAATCTTGGAAAATTATGTATACCAGGAGATGAAAGAGTAAATGTAATCAGAGAAGCTCATACATCTCTCATCTCTGGTCATTTCGGAGTTGGTAAGACAGTTGCACAATTACAAAGGTATTGTTATTAACCTCGGATGAACGAGATAGTTTCCAAGTATATCAAAGGGTGTGTCATGTGTGCCAAAAGTAAGCCTAACAACATAAATTTGGGGTTATATACACCACTTTTGGTACCTTCACAGCCATGGGAAAGTATCTCCATGGACTTTTTAAGGGGTTTTCCAATTTCCAGGATAGGTCATAATTATCTATATGTTGTGGTAGATAGATTCAGCAAGATGTGTGTTCTAATTCCATGCAGGAAACAGGTCACAGTTGAATAGACAGCACATATGTTCTTTGCTAATGTATGGGTTCATTTTGGACTTCCTACATATATAATATTAGATCGAGACTCTCACTTTATGGGAAATTTTTAGTCTCATTTATGGGAGCTATGGACACTAAGTTGAAGAAGAGCACAGCTTTTCATCCATAGACAGATGGATAGACAGAGGTAGTGAACAGAACAATGGTACATCTACTTCGAGGATACTGCAACAAGCATCCTAAATTATGGGATGAACAGTTTCCTTATATCTAGCATGCCTATAATCATGTCATGCATTCGTCTACTTAGAAAAATCCTTTTGAATTATGTTGGGGGTACTTGCCTAAATAACCTATGGAATTTGTTTTTGGAGAAGCAAGTAAAGAAGATGGTAGGATGATACGAATAAAGCTAAAAGGTTCATCTGAAAGATTCAACTGGTACATCAAGTAGTACATGAGAAATTGGAGAAAAGACAAGCCAAGCATAAGTCAAGGCATGACAAACATCGGGTTGATCATCAATTTGAAGTCAGTGATCAAGTATTGTTGCATATCAGCAAGGATAGAATGAAAGGTGAAGGTAAAAATCTAAGGCCAATATGATATGGTCCATTCAAGATCTTAGAGAATATTGGTACTAATTCCTTTCATTTAGATCTACCATCCTACATGCAAATGTAGTCAGTGGTAAATGTTGAGAACTTGAAACTTTACAAGCCTCCTATGATTATGGATGAAGATGAAAACATTCAAGTTCCAGCAGTTGATGATTTTTCTCCCGAATATTTGGACGAGCTACAAGAATATGTCATTCTCGACAGAAGGATCAGAACTTCATAACGAGGTGATGTTAAATATCTTCGAGTTGGTCTAAAAGGGGTAAAACCAAATAAATCCAAATGGATGGAGATCGGAAGGGTGGGGGAACTCTACCCTCACCTAGTTTCTGAATAAACTTTTGGAGGTTCAAAAGTCTTCCAATGGGGAGGAATGATCCAGGAGGATCTGGGAATGATCATAGAGGTCTAGAAAGATCTCGAACATCCACAGAGGTCTAGAATGGTTCAGAAATGCTCAAACTTCAAAGGCTTCAAATCATCACTAAAATTCCATCAATGTGTAGAGCTCGTCGTCAGCTTTCCAATGGCACAAACGGCTCGTCAAATGGAGCTCGTATGCAAAATTTATCAGCGGTCAAATTTCCAGTCAAAGGTCAAAGTACAGGACAAATAAAGAAGTGACACATGTCACCACTGTAGGAGTGATACGTGGCACCTAATTGTCAATTGTCTGGGCAAGGTACAATCCAACTACATATTGGCAAGTGGTTCAATCGCATGATGACAAGTGGCTCCAATCATAGTTTGACATATGGCATTGAAAAAGCCAATGAGAGATCGGAACGTGGTGACCCCTCATTGGCCAATATTGATTTGGTTATATAAAAAATATATGGAGTCAATGGGATTTGACCCCATGACCTCCAAAGCCAACAAAGGCCTTCACATAAGCCTCCACACCAACCCACCACCACATGATCTTTGTTAAGCATATGGCATATTAAATATTTAAAATGGCGTAAAGTTATATATGGGTGCCAAAGGGCCAAGGGACTAAGCCCTCGACCCTTGGCCCTTGGTCTCATTACATATCATATGATCCATACCTTGTGGAGGGAGCTCAACATGTAATCCGAAAATTGTTTAAATTATATACTATGTATAGTATATACTATATAGTTTATCTGTTGCAAAACATAACCATATATTACCAAAGATCGAAGTTTTATGTTATGGTTCATAACTATATACTAAAGTTTCGGGTGGTTAAACTATTTACTTGTTATGTATGGTAAAAGGTTGTGGTCGGTAGGAATAGAACCTGCGACCCACCAACCAAATCAAACAACTTAACAATAGCACCATAACTGACTCTCATATAGTTGGGATTTGGTTACAAAACCCCGATGAATTATGATTAATGTCAACCTAAAATTTCGAAAATTGGTTAAGAGGGGTGGCCTATTTAATGGCATGCAAGCCAAGGCAGAAACACAACATTTTTTTTGCATATTTTAGTCTCGTAAAGCATGACAAGAGTATGAAAGGTACGAGGCTACACTGTAAAACGTGTTGGGGTCACCTTGACGGAATTTCAAGTATTTTATATCATTTTTGCACGTTTTTTTGCCAGGAACTCAATGGTGCACTTTGTTTCTACATTTGAGCAACATGTAAAAAGGTCATTGTTAAACACAAACATTTGAGCATTAATAAAATAAGTCTCTATTGGAAGTGGACCCGGAGAGGTAGCCCAAATTGGATGAACTCTGATTTTTCCAACTTGTGTATGTGATTATATTATTGTTGTTCATTCAAGTTCATTTATTTGCAAGTCATTTATCATTAAAGTGGAATTGGCTAGATAAATATTTCACATGTAATTGCAAAACTTTCAAGCGATCATTTTATTTCGAAGATCAAGTAGATGTATATGTGTATTTTAAATTATCAATATCTAAGGATTTTTTGGATCAGTACTAGAGCCTTGCTCATCCAATATTAGACTATGAGATTGTAAATATGTCTAAACATTCTATCGTTTTCTATGTGGCTCAATGTACTCTTATATCGTGAGGAAGGAATGTCATCAAAAGTGACTATACATGTAGTGTATGTATGAAACAATTAGTAGTCCCAAGGGCCAAACCTTGAATGTAAAAATTAATGACTAGATCATTTTTCCCTTGCTATGAAATATAATCCCTTATTAGATTAAATTTTATTTTTGGTCTCAATTGATGTCATAGAAGGTTGTCTCGGGGAGGTAGATTGGTGCTAGTAAAATCAGTGTTAGAAAATATGCATATTTACTAGATCTTAGAAGGAATACATCTAGTTGAATGGACAAAGATTGCTAAACCAAAAGAAGATGGAGGTTGGGGGATGAATTCCTTCTAAGATCTTGTTTTCCATCCATTATATATATATATATATAGGAAAAAAGATCTTAGAAGGAATACATCTGGTTAAATGGACAAAGATTGCTACACCAAAAGAAGATGGATGTTGGGGGATGAAGAACATCTATGTTTTTAGGCAGGCATAGTAGCAAAAAGTCTTTGGAGACTCCTATTCAATGATTTCCTATGGGGGAAAGTGATGAAATTGAAATATATGAGTGGAAGGTAATTGAAGAATGGATAAGGAAAGAAAGAAAAGGGGCAAAGGGGGGCTCAATTGTGTGTAAGGCAATGCTCAAAGCTTTTCCATTAGTTTCCAAATTATTTGCGTGGGAAATTTGAAAAGGAAACAAAATTCAAGTTGTTGTAGACCTTGGATTGGATGTCATGGCAGTTATAAACTTTCAATTCCCTTATTGTCTAAGCCACATAATATGGGAATTTTTAAGCTTAAAGATGTTGTGAGGCCATGAATAGTAGAAGGTTTTTTTTAGGATTGGAAATTAGCTAAGGAATTAAGTTTGCAGAGTGACATGGCAACAAATGGACCTTATTTGTTGTGTGTAAATCACATTTTCATTAATCTCTTTGGCCATATTGATGAGCTCAAATGATCAACAAACAAAACGATAGGGGTCTTGAAAGAAAAACTAGGCTACAAATCCAAAATGGAAGAAGATATGAGGGCAGGGAGGGGAGATCTAGTGGTGGAAGGTTGATTGGAAGCTCGATAACCCTCTCAAAATGAGAATATTTATTTGGGTAGCATTAGCTAACAATATCCTAACCTAGGATA
>JASDQU010241984.1:161193-174317 GCA_032191745.1 Picea mariana
TGATAAATGATTCCAGAACATCTAGGAAGATCCTAGTTGCATTTAATACCACATTTATAGCTTTTATCCCAAACTCTAATAATCCAAATTCCTTTAACTTGTACAGGCCAATTTCTCTGTGCACTTGTATTTATAAAGTAATAGCAATTGTGATTGAAATGGAAGTAAAGAGTTTGTTATCAAATTCCAATTCTAGTAAACAGTTTGGGTTCTGACAGGTAGACAGATTCATGAAGTTGTTGGTGCAGATTAGGAGGGACTACACAATAAAGGGAAAAACGATTCCTTCTATGCTGTTCAAATTGGATTTATCCAAAGCATATTATAGGGCACACTGGCTATATTTAAAGATGATGTCGATCCATTTAGAATTTGAAACAAATTGAAACACAAGGGGAAGAAGCCATTCACCGCAAACGCAACAAAGACTGGAACTTCACTAAGTTTCTTTAACTATCCACTCCTCCACTTTGTAAACTGAGTCATGAGCTATGTGACTTCAGTCTCCTTTGCAATTTTAATAAATGGATCAATGTCAGAATTCTTCAAGCCAGGAAGAGAGCTTATGCAGGGATTCCCCCTCCCCCCATTGTTATTCCTCATTATAGTTGAGGGATTGAGCAGAGTTATTATCGAGGCAAAAAGAACAAGGACTTACAAAGCCATCAAAAATGGGAATGGTGTTTATCCCTCTCATCTCTTGTTTGTGGATAACATACTCTTATTATACCTGCCGGAGGCCGGGTATATTGTAATCCCTTGGCAGTCAACTCTGCGTTGACTTGGTATTAATTTGATGGACGATTTTTTTTTCCTCTAGTTAAACATTAGAATTTTAAAAACCATGATTTTTATTATTTTTTAAGTCGATTTTTCTTGTGTTTTATTGGCTGGAGGTGTGAGGTGACTTAGATTTACCAATTCATATCTTATTATGGGCTGCGTTTTATTTTTAAATATATGAAAATATTAATGGCTTTGGCAAGCGATACAACCTGCGTATTTTCTTGGGAATGTTGGTGTATTAAATTGTCTGACCAGTGAATCGTCGGTGCCCTGAATGGTTTCAGTTTGGGTGATTTTATGTGTTATTGGGAACCCTGGTGTATTGAATTCTCTGATCGGCAAATCGTAGACGATGGAAAGTATTAAATTCTACGATTAGCAAATCACTGGTGTCGTGAATGTTTTGTGTTTAGGATATATTAGGTGCAATTGTTAAAGCAGGGGTGTCATATTTCTTGTGTAACGATGGAGCTTTAGCATTTATTTGAGGCTAAGTAGGTGTGTTGTTATACCTGTGGATTGTTGCAAAAGGTTTATTTCGCGTTATGTGAAGCATTGGACTACAAGATGGGCTTGATGTTATGCCAGGCATTGAGTTGCATTGTGGGTGTATTCAACTGGTAATCTGGGTTTTGCATAGTTTCATAGGTTGCCATTGTTGTGAGTATGTCGAGTCCGGCTTGTTGGTGTATTAGATTGATTGGTGGACCAAATCGTGCAAAGTGTTTTCATGGTGCAAAACGCTATAGGCTGCCATCACTGTGAGTACGTTGGTCCGGGTCTTTTTCTTAGTTTTTGTTTTGTTCTGAAAGACATTGTGGGTGTGTTCAACTAGTAACCTAGGCTTTGCAGAGTGGCATAGGTTGCAGTCATTGTGAGTGTGTCGGGTCGAGCTTGCTAGTGTATTAGATTCTTTGGGTGACAAGATCGTCTGCAGCGTGAGTGTTTTGGGTCTGG
Source organism: Picea mariana (assembly GCA_032191745.1). Taxonomy (NCBI): domain Eukaryota; kingdom Viridiplantae; phylum Streptophyta; class Pinopsida; order Pinales; family Pinaceae; genus Picea; species Picea mariana. The sequence continues at coordinate 162,937 of JASDQU010241984.1, forward strand.
GTAATTCTACATGTCCTTGTTGATTTGTCAAGGCCTATCATTTTTCTCGTCTAACCGTGGCACTCTATCTTTTCTAGTGCAAAGTGCTATAGGTTGTCATTGTTGTGAGTACCTTGGTCCAAGATTCTTGTTTTTTTAAGTTTTTTATTTGTTGTCAAAGAGAATAGGTTAGTTTCGTAGATTTTATTGGCTATGTTTTTTGTTTCTTTGTTTCAAAGCTATAGTATCATTATATTTTTCTCGTCTAACCGTGGAACTCTAGCTTTGCTGGTGCAAAGTGTTATAGGCTGCCATTGTTGTGAGTATCGTGGTCCAGGCTTCTTGTTTTTATTAGTTTTTGTTTTGTTGTCAAAGAGAATAAAATAGAAATAGATTGGTTCAAATTTTAGCAGGATGGAGATTAGTTTCTTAGGTTTTATTGGCTAGTGACTTCGATTTGCTAATTTATATATTTTTATCAGTTGTGTTATATATATATTTAAGTATTTATTTTTGTGGCAGGCAGTGCAACCTCCAATGAAGTTGCATTTCCTTGGGAACATTGGCGTGTTAAATTGTCTGACTAGCTAATCATTAGTGGACTGAATGGTTTGGGTTTGGGTGATTTTACATGTCGTTGGGAACCTTGATGTATTCAATTCTCCGATAAGCAAATTGTCAGCGGCATGAAGTATTAAATGTCGGCAAATCATCTATGCCGTGAATGTTTTGCCTTTGGGTGATTTTACGTGTTGTTGTTGAAGCAGGGGTGTCATATTTCTTGTGTAACAGTGGAGCTCTAACATTTAATTGAGGCTAAGTGGGTGTATTATTATACCTGTGGATGGCTACAGAAGGTTTATTTCACGTTATGTGAAGCATTGGACTACAAGATAGGCGAGAAGCATTGGGCTTGATGTTATGCCAGGGCATTGAGTTGCATTGTGGGTGTGTTGAACTGGTAGCCTCGGTTTTGCAAAGTGTCATAGGTTGTCATCATTGTGAGTACGTCGGGTCGAACTTGTTGGTGTATTGGATTGTCTAGTCAACCAAATCATGCAAAGTCCGGTTGGGCTTCCTGGTGTATTAGATTTTCTGATCGACCAAATCGTTTGTGGCGTGAATGTTTTGTGTTTGGGTAATTCTACATGTCCTTGTCGATTTGTCCAGGCTTTAGCTTTGTCATGTCCTGCATATTAGTTTCTTAGATTTTGTTGTTGCCCAACGATTTGACTAATAAAGTCTACGAAGGTATACATACCCTACCCCCTCTCTAGATTTGAACTTGTGACTCTTAAGAGGAAGCACACATTCTTAACCATTACGCTCACTCAAATTGTGTTATATATATATAATTATCATAATGTTAATATAAGTAAGTATAATATTATGTGTGCATATAAATTAATTTGTACATATATGATATTATATAAATAATTATGTTTGATTAAATATATTGTTATTATTATTATTATTTATATATATATATATATATATATATATATAATATTCTCAATGCACTTGCATTATATTGGGAATATTGGTGTATTAAATGCTCTGGTCACCAAGTTGTTGGTGGCTTGAATGTTTTGAGTTTGAGTGAGTTTAAGTGTTGTTCTTAAAGTAAGAGTGACATATTTCTTGTGTAACCATGGAAATCTAACATTTATTGACATATTTCTTGTGTAACTATGGAAATCTAACATTTATTTCAGGCTAAGTGGGTTTCAACTTAGAATTTCAATTTTCCTAGTTGGCACTTTCAGTTGATTGGGTTAGCATTGATTTTTTTGGTGCATTCTATCATTTTTGGTGCATTTCTTTGATTTGTTTAACAAGATATATATTGCTTTTGGCAAGCTAATATATGTTTGGTCTTGGTTTGCAGTTATAACATTGGATTTTATATCGACATCAGTGCTAAGTTTTTCATTTCAAGTTTCTAGTACGGGCATTTACCTTCCCATCTTGATCTTTACAACACGTAGGGTCAAAACTTGTCACCGCGGGAGATGGAAATTGTTTTTTGTTCTTTTTGTTTCTGCATTTTGAAGTGACGGGAATCATCATTGTTAACCAAGCGAACTAGTGAATTTTATCTCGTCTTTTTTCATCCTGCTACTTCGTATAATGGTGAGTACTTAGGACAAATTTATTTTCCCTCTGACTAATTGTAAGTTATGGATTTGTTTTCGAAAAATCTTCTTGCTTTTGTACATATTATTTGCAAGGCTAGGCACCGCAAGTGGTGGGTGTTTTTTTTATAAAATTATCTATTGTAATTGTTTTTACATAGTAGCATTTTGGAGGCCATGAAAGACAAGTGGTGGGTGTTTTTTTTTAATTATCTATTGTTATTGTTTCTGCATAGTGTCATTTTACAAGTGACGCAAGGCAAGTAATTTTTTTAACGTGCCAAAGGCCATGTATATTGTAATTGTCTGGTTGTCAACTATGTGTTGACTTTCTATTACTTCATCGGGAAATTAGTTTTCCATAAGGTTAAACATTAGAATTTAAAAAACATTGGTTTTTAATTACTTTTTAAAACGATTTTTCTTGTTTAGATTGATTATATATTGTGGTATTTTGAATTCCTAACAAATTTATGGTGTGATCAACCATAAGTTGTAGCTGCAATTATAAGATATCGATTTGTTTTCGAATAATCTATTATTTATTAGTTGTTCGAGCAAAAAAAAAGAAAAGAGTTCCTATGAGTTATTATTTTACATGGGTGGCAAGTGGTGGATGATTTTTTTTTATTTATATATTTGTTTGTTTCATAGTATTGTATTTATATATTTGTGTGTGCATGGATTGACTTCTTTGATGAATTTTGTAAGGTTTCAACGTGGCAGAGTCAGAATAGGTGAAGGGAGTTGTGTGTTGCAAGGATTCACGGGTATCAAGTCATTAAGGTTGCAAGTAAAAACTATTGGCTCACATATTCACGGGTATCAAGTCATTAAGGTTGCAAGTAAAAACTATTGGCTCACATACTTTGTTGACGAACTTGTCCATTTTTATTATATAAATAAATCTGAAAATGAGCAAATTGATAACTCTTATTTTAATTTTTTTATAAGTTATACATTTAGTTTCCTCTTTTTTAAGTTCTTATAGCCATGGCTTTTCCTTTTTTATATATATATTTTTTTATAAGTTATACATTTAGTTTCCTTTTTTTAAGTTCTTATAGCCGTGGCTTTTCTTTTTCTTTTCTTTTTTATATATTTTATTTTTTGAGTTTCCAAAACTCAATTTATCATTTAGAATATTAAATTTTCATTTAATTAATTAAATTTTTATATATTTTTTTTAACATAATGAATATCAAAGTTAAATTTAATTAATTAAATTTCTATTTTTTATAGATTTTTTTGGCAATTAATTATGGGAAAATTATAGAATAGCTACCTCCTACTTCATAAATTGTTTATTATTTTTATCTTTTTTAATTTAATTTTTAATAATAACCCATACTATATACATATAAACGTTTTATACATAAAATCATCGCAAAAAACGTTGAGGCCTCTCATAACAATACAATAAGTTATAGATCATGCATCGTTGGTGTTATTTGTTGGGGATTGCTAGTTGACACACGGCTTCTAACAAGTTGATATTGGTTCCTTTGTTAGAAATTTGACTTTCCTAATCAATTTGTTCACTTGAAATTGTCCTCTTTAATTGTTTTCAAAAATATTTTGACAAATATAATTATAGTTAAATTGTCCTTTTAGCCTCTTGCTAGCATACAATTTTCTACATGCTATATGTTTACGTTCTGTAGACCATGTTGTAGTATAACAAATATTGTTTGACACACAACAACATGAGAAGAAGCAACGAAGGCAAAGAAAATGAAAGAGGAACGTTCGAGTTAGATGGAAAGAGGTAGAGATTGTGAAATATGAATTCAAAGATCTTCTTTCTCCATTTGTTTGTTAAGTTTTATTTGCTTCCCATGTATAGGAACAAAGTAGCAGCTTCCATCCCAATCAATATTGAAGAGTTGACTAGTTGCAAAGATGGACAAGTTTTCGATGGCAATGTTGTTGTGACATACACAACAATACTTGACAAATACACAAGTCAAATGAGATTTTGCGAGCAGATTTAACAGATGCCAAAGGTGAGATGACAGTGACCTTGAATGTTCGTATTAATTTCATTGAACAACATCAAGCAAAACCTATACCACACAAATCCATTTGTATTACAAATTTCAAACTTACACCCAAAACCAGTTATGATCATGGAAAAGTTGAATGCATTTTTCTAGTGGATCAAGGGACTAGCATAGAAAACATAGCACATGTTTGTCAGGAATACAGCTTCATACCAAACACTTCAATCAAAAGACTTTTAGCAGCAACAGAACAATATGCACTTGGAATAATAGGTGCAATTGCCATTGCTACAAAAAAACTAGGGACACAATATACCTTACAAATCAAGGATGGCAATTCAAAAAACGATAAGGCAATATAAGGATGTTTCCATACAAACAATTAGATTACAAAAAAAATATTTTCCTTACATCTATTTTCTATAAAAAAAAAAATTTAATGTCTTCATGAAAGTGGAGCTACAATTATTTTCAAAATTCACAACAGAATTTGTTTTCATTGAAGAGCATCTTTCAAATAAATAATTTCCCATCTTGTTATTCAAAAACATTGTGAAACAAAAGAGATAGCTTCTATTACACTATGCACAGGTCAATCAACATACATTGGACCATTAACAACAAAGAAACATTTTGATGATTTGAGACTATTGCTCAAGTGGACAGACGAAGTGAAATTTTCAAACCATCTAAAAATATGTTATACTATATGTACTTTTTATTAAAAAATATTGACTAACACTTATGTTCACCAATGCAAAATAGGTTCAAGGCACATTGACAATAGCAAACATATGTTCCATTCTCTTCCAGCCTATATGTTCAATATGCAATTCACAGCCTATATGTTTTATTTTTTCTTGTTTATATATTAAAAATTCACATCTAACTTGTTTATCCATTTTTTCTTGTGTTTTCTCATTTTTGTTTTATATTGTGATTCTTCTTGCAATTGCACATAAAAACATACATTTATGCTTAGTTGGTTGAAAAAAATGAATACTCTATAAAAATACAATCTACAATAAAGTTACCCAAGAATATTGTATAACAATTGTTGTAGACTTTCACCTTCCACCTATATAGAACTATTATATTAATACATTCTCAAGAGGCTGGTATAAGCATCTTTGTTGCTTTTTCCACTTGTACAATGATGGATCAAGGAGAGAAAGCATGAAGCTCAAAGAGATTTTAAGCTTATACTATATTGTTATAGGTATGATGGTAAATATCTAGAAATCAACAATATATGATGAAATTAGATATATTTCCCAATGATTTCCATATCAACGAGTTGATTTCCAAGGGGGGCTAGAATAAATAGGCTTCTACCTCAAGCGAAGTGATTATGTTTTATTGGCAATGGCTTATTGCCAAGGTAGAAAAGATATTGTATCTTTGGTATAATCATTGGCTTTTATGAGGTGAAAGGCTCATGTTGGTCAAGTATGCACTAGGGGCTATACATGTTTACTACATATCATTGGTTTTATATTTTCCTAAAGGAATACAACAAAAAAATCAAGAAATTAAGCAAAAAAAAATTGATTTGGCAAAATGGTGGAGTGTAACTTTACCAAACGATATGGGAGGATTGAGCTTGAAGAATATACATTCTTTCAATATAACTTTGGTAGCAAAACGTGTTTGGAGGCTAATTGGATGTAAGGGACTATGGTGTCAAGGTTTAGATTAAAAATCTCCAAACTCAATGGAAGGTTGGATCAGCTCTCCAAGTAAAAAATGGCATAATTCATCAATGATCTAGAAGGCAATGAATCTAGCATTGCCCTTAATTGGACAATGGTTAACCTAAAGGACAAGGAATGGGATGACACTCAGGATTCGCAACGATCCATGGGGCACATTCTGGTGAAAGTTTCAAACTATTTGAGGGATTAATTTAGGTACTACATAAGAAGAAGGTTTTATTTTTGCATCAGATTACTATTCTAGAATTAACTACCATTTGGAGGTAAGAATAGAAACATGCTGAGCTTTTAGAATTGAAAGAGAGAAACGTTCAGGAATGGGGAAGATATATTCAAACCCTTAAATCCAACCATGCTAGAATCAAAATGATGAAGATGAGTTCATTTTGGGGGGGGATCCCGCAAGTGGGGTCTACACCCCTAAATTAGGTTGGGTTATCAAAATGTGTGTGCAGCAAAAGATAGGGAGATGGGTTTTGGTGGTGGTTGAAATTATGGAAATGTAAGATCTCTATGTAACTAACCCTAAACACAAGGCCCTCACTTGAGTAAAGCTATAGAAAAGAGACACAAGGAATTTGTTGGTGCATACTCTAATGCAATGAATCCATTGATCCTTTACTAATGACTTGTCCATATTCAAAGTAAGGTTGGAAGAATTTAAAGCCAATGAAGGAGTTGGAGTGATTGGTTTAAGAGAGGTATGGGGAGGCAACACAATTGATGAAAGATTACACAAGTGGTGCACAAATTCTGCGCTTAAAAATTCAGAACTTTACCTTTGATTTATGCTTTGGGAACTTGGTTAGCATGCAATTCCCAAATATTTGAACGTAAAATGATTCCTCCAATCCAATGTGTCGTTTGGAGCATGATTCTAGAAGCCATATATACAAGGTTCAAGGATCAGGACATAAAGGCAGATTATTGAGGAACAAAGAGATAAAAGTAGTGCATGGACTTCGATGGGGCTTGTCAAGGGTACCCACCATGTATACTTAGATGGGGCTTGTCAAGGCAACCCACCACTACATGGTGTTGGAGGTGTGATTTACATCAATTAACATCATATCATATCTTTCAAGGAAGGTTTAGAAGGGGGGACCATTAATCTGGTTTGAGTTAATGGCCTTAAAAACCACTACTAATTTTGTCAGCTTGAAAAAGGTGCCAAAAAAATATAAATCATTGGTAATTCACTTGTGGTAAATTGTATGAATGGAACAAATTTTTGAAAAATTATAATATGTTACCCATTTTTTACTATATACAATTTGCCCAAACATTGTTTAATTCTGTAACTTTTCATCATGTGTACCCATAAAGAAACATGGAAGTTGATGGTCTATTGAAAGCAAGTTGGATTACTCTTGAATTCGAGAGCTTGTACCATGCAGGAGAAACTGGAAGGACATTACACAGAGTACTTACACACCCATTTCATTTAAACATACCATTGTTTCATGGGAAGATCTATATGTATAATATTTTATTTACTTAACTCCTTTTATAATCAGACTACTTGGTTTCAGACTTTGATCAATTTCAGAATATACTAGTTTTGGGGAATGATGTGACTACTGAAAATATCATTTTGGAAGTGTTTGCAGAACAAGATGTATCTTGAGATACACTTATTTTCTCTCTAATTTTGAAGATATATGAAATGCAAAAACACAAGTACAAAATGTAATTTTGTTTTCAATAATGAAATCACAATTTGTTTTCCGAAAAAAATAAAGGCAATGAAAACTTTAAAAACATTTCAAAGACATATATCACAAGTTCTCAGCAACCTTTCATAAATGGCATAACCTCCCTAGCCACATCTTAAAAAGAACATGGTGTGCTTCAAAGCATTCTACGGAAAATTCAAACAATTTCTCATCTGAAAGGGGTATTGTAAGACCTCGGGCAAGTTGTATAACAACGTGCCTCGTCGTCATGCACCTGACCGAACTGAAACCACAGAACGTATGGGTAAAGAGGGCACACAATCCAATCAATAAACAAATACAACTTATAATAGGCAAGTTTGGTCACCTTGGCACCTAGCGCGTTAAGGGGAGCGGACCAAGGAGACTGTGCGACAAACACTTTCGCAAGAGATGGGTTGAACAATCGATCATGGACACGACTTGGGTGCCCAAACAAAAACAGAGTCGGCTAGGTAAAAGAGGGCTCGCTTGGTTGGATAGCGGACTCACCCAATGGACGTGCACCCCTTGGGCAAAAGTTGACCCAAGACTAAAGTGGACAAGATGCCAAACGACACATCAGCGACATTGCAAAGGGCGCACTGGTTCCTAGAACAAGCGCCTATTTATGCACGAAGGAGAAGGCCATTGGCAGGCAGACAAGTTGGAAGTCAAGACGAGTTATTGAAAAGTGTCAGTACAACCAAATTGAAAAGCATCAGTACCGCACATTGTTGAGGATATTGAACGTCCGCAATCCAACTGAGCTCTTCAGCAACGTGACAAGTATGAACCCATCAAAGACTACACAACATATAAATCCCATTACCTTCACAAGCCACATCAAAGTATGACACCATGTTGATCCCAAATCATTTGTTCCAAACCTGTTCCAAGCAAGCCATTCAACAAATGAAAACTGTTTCAAACACATAATATTACCACATGTTCTTAAACTTCTTTCATAAATGTCACTAAACCCACATCAAACTGAAGACGTCATGTTGTGTGCTTCAAATCATCTCTGCAGCCTACAACAAATTCAAACTATCCTTGTTCTGTGACTAAGGAAACAAAAGCAGTAAACCCACAAAAAAAATTCATGTGTGAAAATTTAGATACTTGACCATTTTTTCAAATTTAAAAAAAATTCACCAAATCACATTTTATATTTAAAATTTATTCTCAAAAATTTATAAAAAGAGAACTTTAGATATTGAACATTTTTTACATTTAAAAAAAATCACCAAATCATGTTTTATATTTAAAATTTATTCTCAAACATTTTATATTTAAAATTTATTCTCAAACATTTTATATTTAAAATTTATTCTCAAACATTTTATATTTAAAATTTATTCTCAAAAATTTATAAAAATTAATGATAAATCATATATTTTTTATTAAATATCATCCACGTGTATTAAACCAACACAATCCCTTTAAAATACTATATTTATATAATATATTTTATTCCACAAAATTCTTCCAAAGACATGCTATATTTTCAATAATTTGTATGATTTTCAAAGACATGCTATATTTTCAATGATTTGTATGATTTTCAAAACCAGAACTTTATATGATTTGTATTATTTTCAAAACCAGATCTTTATATGATTTGTATGATTTTCAAAACCAATGATTTGTATGATTTTCAAAACCAATTCTTTATATGATTTTCAAAACCAATTCTTTATGCAAAGAAAGAGTTTCTTCAAACTTTCCTTTTTTGAGACTAACGGAAACAAAAAGGACAGCGAATTATTTATGCAAGGAAACAGTGTTTTTCAAACTTTTCTTTTTTGAGATTAACAGAAACAAAAAGGACAGTGAATTCTCTATGCAAGGAAATAGTGTTCTTCAAACTTTCTTTTTTTGAGACTAACACAAACAAAAAGAACAACGAATTCTTTATAAAAGAAACAGTTTTCTTCAAACTTTCCTTTTTGTTACAACAAATTCTTTATGCAAGGAAACAGTGTTCTTCAAACTTCCCTTTTTGAGACTAACAGAAACAAAAAGAACAGCGAGTATTTTTTAATGGCAAACTTCCATCAATTAACTATTTTTGACCATTTTTAAAAAATAAATTTACCAAGACTGTTTTATTTAAAAGTTTCACATTCAATTCATAAATAAATATTAATAGTTAATTATATATTTTTATTAATGTAATTTTATCAAACCAACATAATCTTATCTAAAATATTATATTATATTTATTTCCAACCATCCATAAATTGATAATGTTCTTTAAAATTCATAAAAATTAAATATCATTATATATTTTTTATTAAATATCATTTACATGTGTAATTTTATCAATCCAATAAAATCTTATATAAAATATAATATATAATTTTAAAAAAAAAGGAACTGAGACGTATTCTTTCATGACTAATTTTCAAACTCAATTCTTCGTACATGAAGATAGAGCAAGTGCTCTAATGTAATTTTTTTTTCAAACAATACAAGTATCAATAACCTGTAATTTAACAAGCTTAGCTATGACTTCCCCTGAATCCACGACTCATTATTAAATAATTATTATTTAAATAATTATTTATAAAAGACCCAATCTTCAGGATTTAAAAATTTTCTTGGAATGAAATGGTTCAAATATAAACTAGTGAAAATAAATCAGCTTTACATTGATTGGAACTGAAAACCTGGATGAATTTGTAGTTTATAGTTCTCATTTTTCGTTTCAACATTTGACTAGAATTGAAAACCAGGACGTTTTTGCTTGGGTGAGATCATTCTTTTTTTACGATGACATTATTATTATTATTATTATTATTATGACCGAAAAGTGAACAGGTGAGATCATTCATAAAAGTAAAGAGAGCATTCATACTTGTTGACAATATATATATATATATACACCGAAGAGTGGACAGTTTCAGTTTCTTCAGGCTGATGGGCTTGCTTATTTTTTTAGTTGCATGTAGCTTTTAGTTTATATGAATGTATAGTGTATATGCAGAACCGATCAGTCTAAGCGACTTCTCATGGTGAGACTTTTTTGAAAAGAATTGAAAAATGGAACCGTCATCTCTTTAGGAAGGTATAAAAACTTGTAGCAATTATACCTCAATTTTAGTGATAAATTGAAGTTGAATTGGGCCAAATTTTCAAACATAAGCCTCAGGTCCACCACGATCCAAACTCCATGTGTTGAAAATTTGCTCAAAGAATTTTTCCCCATTCTAAACCGACACCAAAATACTACAAAAATCGATCAAAGTTCCTACCAATCAGGACTTGGGTCGCCGGATTCCCGCTGGGGGGATTGCTACGTGATTAGACTGCTCATTATTGAGACGCGTTCTGCTGGATCGTTGCCTCTCGAGAGAAATGATAACTGCATCTTTGATAAATTGCTCTGCTCGCTTTAGGAGGTACGCATTCTGAATGTATCTCTTCATTTCTTCTTAACATAGAAAATTTATAAATTTACAATTTTTTCCTTTGGAAAAAAGGATGAAAACCGGTATTAATACCAGATACCAAATAAATAATCCCTACCAATTAAAAGGAAATATGTCTTCCTTTCTTTTTAACTCCCTATTTCACACTAGGCAATATGATAGCAGATAAATTGGTGATTCGCTTCCTTGCATCAAATGCACAAAACAACCACAAAACAAATTTAGGGAAAAAATGTATCCTTCCATATATCTGTCAGTTCACTATTTCAGTCCATATTAGAACCACTGATCCATTCCTAGAATCGATGCATAAACCACCACTGGACAAACAAAAGGAAAGCATGTTCCTGCCATTTCCGTTAGCTATTTATTTCAGACCACAAAATATCACTTCCCACATTAAACCAGAGATTGTTTT
>JASDQU010241984.1:174367-186419 GCA_032191745.1 Picea mariana
ATGTTTTGGGTTTAGTGAGTTTACGTGTTGTTGTTTGAAGTAAGAGTGATATATTTCTTGTGTAACCATGGAAAGCTAACATTTATTTCAGGCTAAGTGGATCTCAACTTAGAATTTCAATTTTCTTGGTTGGCAATTTCAGTTGATTGGGTTAGCATTGATTTTTTTGTGCATTCTATCATTTTTGGTGCATTTATTTGATTTGTTTAACAAGATATATATTGCTTTTGGCAAACTAATATATGTCTGTTCTTGGTTTGCAATTATAACGTTGGGTTTTATATCGACCCATCTAGTCTTCGGGTCAGTGCTAAGTTTTTCATTTCAAGTTTCTAGTACGGGCATTTACCTTCCCATCTTGATCTTTACAACACGTAGGGTCAAAACTTGTCACCGCGGGAGCAAAGCTCTTGTTTTCCAATCTTTCATATATAAATATCATCGATGTTGTCGATGTCCCCGCCATGCGATGGAAATTGTTCTTTGTTCTTTTTGTTTCTGCATTTTGAAGTGACGGGAATCATCATTGTTAACCAAGCGAACTAGTGAATTTTATCTCATCTTTTTTCATCCTGCTACTTTGTATAATGGTGAGTACTTAGGACAAATTTATTTTTCCTCTGACTAATTGTAAGTTATGGATTTGTTTTCGAAAAATCTTCTTGCTTTTGTACATATTATTTGACAGGCTAGGCACCACAAGTGGTGGGTGTTTTTTTAATAAAATTATCTTTTATTATTGTTTTTACATAGTAGCATTTTGGAGGCCATGAAAGACAAGTGGTGGGTGTTTTTTTTTAATTATCTATTGTTATTGTTTATGCATAGTGTCATTTTACAAGTGACGCAAGGCAAGTGATTTTTTTAACGTGCCAAAGGCCATGTATATTGTAATTGTCTGGTTGTCAACTATGTGTTGACTTTTATATTGTAATTGTCTAGTTGTCAACTATGTGTTGACTTTCTATTACTTCATCGGGAAATTGGTTTTCCATAAGGTTAAACATTAGAATTTAAAGAACAATGGTTTTTAATTACTTTTTAAAACGATTTTTCTTGTTTAGATTAATTATATATTTTGGTGTTTTGAATTCCTATCAAATTTATGGTGTGACCAACCATAAGTTGTAGCTGCAATTATAAGATATCGATTTGTTTTCAAATAATCTATTATTTGTTAGTTGTTCGAGCTATTTTACAGGGGTTGCAAGTGGCAGATGATTTTTTGTTTATTTATATATTTGTTTTTTTCATAGTATTGTATTTATATATTTGTGTGTGCATGGATTGACATCTTTGATGAATTTTGTAGGGTTTCAAGGTGGCAAGAGTCCTATGTGGAGGCAGAATAGGGGGAAGAGAGTGGTGTGTTGCAAGGATTCACAGGTATCAAGTCATTAAGGTTGCAAGTAAAAATTATTGGCCCACATATTTTGTTGACGAATTTGTCCATTTTTATTATACAAGTAAATCTGAAAATGAGCAAATTGTTGACTCTTACTTTAAAATTTTTATAAGTTATGCATTTAGTTTCCTTTTTTTAAGTTCTTATAACCATGGCTTTTTTTTTTCTTTTTTATATATTTTATTTTTTGAGTTTCCAAAACTCAATTTATCATTTAGAATATTAAATTTTCATTTAATTAATTAAACTTCTATATATATTTTGTTAACATAGTGAATATTAAAGTTAAATTTAATTAATTAAATTTCTAATTTTTATAAATTTCTTTGGCAATTAATTATGGGAAAATTATAGAATAGCTACCTCCCACTTCATAAATTGTTTATTATTTTTATCTATTTTAATTTAATTTTTAATAATAACCCATACTATATACATAAAATCATCGCAAAAAACATTGAGGCCTCTCATAACAATACAATAAGTTATAGATCATGCATCGCTGGTGTTATTTGTCTGTCTTTTGGGGATTGCTAGTTGACACATGGTTCCAACAAGTTGATATCGGTTCCTTTGTTATAAATTTGACTTTCCTAATCAATTTGTTCACTTGAAATTGTCCTCTTTAATTGTTTTCAAAAATATTTTGACAAATATAATTATAGTTAAATTGTCCCCTTTAACCTCTTGCTAGCATACAATTTTCTACATGCTATATGTTTACGTTCTGTAGACCCTATTGTAGTATAACAAATATTGTTTGACACACAACAACATGAGAAGAAGCAACGAAGGCAAAGAAAATGAAAGAGGAACATTCGAGTTAGATAGAAAGAGGTAGAGATTGTGAAATATGAATTCAAAGATCTTCTTTCTCCATTTGTTTGTTAAGTTTTATTTGCTTCCCATGTATAGGAACATAGTAGCAGTTTCCATCCCAATCAATATTGAAGAGTTGACTAGTTGCAAAGATGGACAAGTTTTCGATGGCAATGTTGTTGTGACATACACAGCAATACTTGACAAATACACAAGTCAAATGAGATTTTGCGAGCAGATTTAACGGATGCCAAAGGTGAGATGATAGTGACCTTAAATGTTCGTATTAATTTCATTGAACAACATCAAGCAAAACCTATACCACACAAATCCATTTGTATTACAAATTTCAAACTTACGCCCAAAACCAGTTATGATCATGGAAAAGTTGAATGCATTTTTCTAGTGGATCAAGGGACTAGCATAGAAAACATAGCACATGTTTGTCAGGAATACAACTTCATACCAAACGCTTCAATCAAAAGACTTTTAGCAGCTACAGAACAATATGCACTTGGAACAATAGGTGCAATTGCCACTGCTACAAAAAAACTAAGGACACAATATACCTTACAAATCAAGGATGGCAATTCAAAAAATGATAAGGCAATGATAAGGATGTTTCCATACAAACAATTAGATTACAAAAAAAAATATTTTCCTTGCATTTATTTTCTATAGAAAAAAAAAATTTAATGTCTTCATGAAAGTGGAGCTACAATTATTTTCAAAATTCACAACAGAATTTGTTTTCATTGAGGAGCATCTTTCAAATAAATAATTTCCCATCTTGTTATGCAGAAACATTGTGAAACAAAAAAGAGATAGCTTCTAATACATTATGCACAGGCCAATCAACATACATTGGACCATTAACAACAAAGAAACATTTTGATGATTTGAGACTATTGCTCAAGTGGACAGACCAAGTGAAATTTTCAAACCATCTAAAAATATGTTATACTATATGTACTTTTTATTAAAAATATTGACTAACACTTATGTTCACCAATGCAAAATAGGTTCAAGGCACATTAACAATAGCAAACATATGTTCCATTCTCTTCCAGCCTATATGTTCAATATGCAATTTAGGAGTAGAATTTTTTGGATCAACACAAGGAACAATGTTGCATTGTCCCAAATGTCAAGCTAAAACCTCGTTTAACTATTCAAATCAATTAAAGTGCAGCAAAAATACAAAAGTATCATGTTCTCTTAGACATGATATCTTAAGAAACATTTTACCAAATTTAACAGCATTATCATACGAAGATTACCTTAAACAAAAATCTAATGTTAACTACATGTTGCATGACTTTAGCGTCCGTGGAAAAATTCAGTAATTTAAAATTTATATTGAATCATGACAATACAATAGTTGAAATAGAAAATGCTGCAATAGAAGGAGATTCACCTTATTTAATTTTTGCAAAAAAAATACTTCAATCAAAAAAGGTTGTTTTACTAATATTCTTGATAATTTCGATTTCCCAGTTCATTCCATGTCTTCTGACATTCTTCGTAGTAAATTGCAGGGCTATCAAATTTCGCGTATGAATGCAGAATCCCTGAAAATCCTATATGCAATTGGATTTTACACTGAAATGCAGATATTTTTATAGTACAATTGTCTAGTTTAATTTTCTTCAGAATTCTATTTTTGACTTCATTTTGACAATTCTATATATATAACACGCTTCTATGAAAGTTTCTCCTAATTGCATTTCTTGATGTAACTCAAATTGAACTACAACACTATTTCAACTGAAAATAATAGGTTATTTCACACTCAACTCTAAGAATTTGAATTGTTTGACAGTTTTTTGTCAATAACTATACTGTGTTATAAATTTAGCTCTATGAAATTCAGTCACTAGATGGCATTTGTCTTGTTAGTCAAAAGCCAATGATTTAGTACATATTTGAATTCCAAATTATGTTCTAAAAATTTAAAATTATTGATCTTGTCCATAGTCCTATATTAGTCTACTGCCCTTTGTTATGTCTATGCATATTTGTTTTTCCTTGGATACTTGCACTATGTTTTTTTTATACAAGTCTTCATGCTCACACTTTGTCTCTAGATTACAAGGATGAGAACTAGAATGTGTTTCCTAGAACAAATGTCATTAATATTCGACTAGTTAGTGTCAAGTTGTTCTTAATTTGTTTATAGAAATTAATTCCCATTGTAATTTGTCTTTTTCATTCTTCTTATGTGCCTTTCTATTTCTTTTAGTAATATGTCTATTTTTTATTTTTTCTTGTTTATATATTAAAAATTGACATCTAACTTGTTTATCCATTTTTTCTTGTGTTTACTCATTTTTGTTTTATATTGTGATTCTCCTTGCAATTGCACATAAAAACATACATTTATGCTTAGTTGGTTGAAAAAAATGAATACTCTATAAAATACAATCTACAATAAAGTTACCCAAGAATATTGTATAACAATTGTTGTAGACTTTCACCTTCCACCTATATAGAACTATTGTATTAATACATTCTCAAGAGGCTGGTATAAACATCTTTGTTGTTTTTTCCACTTGTACAATGATGGATCAAGGAGAGAAAGCATGAAGCTCAAAGAGATTTTAAGCTTATATGGTAAATATCTAGAAATCAACAATATATGATGAAATTAGATATATTTCCCAATGATTTCCATATCGAGTTGATTTCCAGGAAGGGCTAGAATAAATAGGCTTCTACCTCAAGCGAAGTGATTATGTTTTAAAAGGGATTGGCAATGGCTTATTGCCAAGGTAGAAAAGATATTGTATCTTTGGTATAATCATTGGCTTTTACGAGGTGAAAGGCTCATGTTGGTCAAGTATGCACTAGGGGCTATACATGTTTACTACATATCATTGGTTTCATATTTTCCTAAAGGAATACTACAAAAAAATCAAGAAATTAAGCCAGAGATTGAAAAAAAGAATTGATTTGGCAAAATGGTAGAGTGTAACTTTACCAAACGATATGGGAGGATTGAGCTTGAAGAATATACATTCTTTCAATATAACTTTGGTAGCAAAACATGTTTGGAGGCTAATTGGATGTAAGGGACTATGGTGCCAAGGTTTAGCTTAAAAATCTCCAAATTCAATGGAAGGTTGGATCAGCTCTCCAAGTAAAAAATGGCATAATCCATCAATGATCTAGAAGGCTATGAATCTAGCATTGCCCTTGATTGGACAATGGTTAACCTAAAGGACAAGGAATGGGATGACACTCAGGATTGGCATCGATCCATGGGACACATTCTGGTCAAAGTTTCAAACTATTTGAGGGATTAATTTAGGAAGAAGGTTTCATTTTTGCATCAGATTGCTATTCTAGAATTAACTACCATTTGGAGGTAAGAATAGAAACATGCTAAGCTTTTAGAATTGAAAGAGAGAAACGTTCAAGAATGGGGAAGATATATTCACACCCTTAAATCCAACCATGCTAGAATCAAAATGATGAAGATGAGTTCATTTTGGGGGGGAATCCCCGCAAGTGGGGTCTACACCCCTAAATTAGGTTGGGTTATCAAAATGTGTGTGCAGCAAAAGATAGGGAGATGGGTGTTGGTGGTGGTTGAAATTATGGAAATGTAAGATCTCTATGTAACTAACCCTAAACATAAGGCCCTCACTTGAGTAAAGCTATAGAAAAGAGACACGAGGAATTTGTTGGTGCATACTCTAATGCAATGAATCCATTGATCATTTACTAATGACTTGTCCATATTCAAAGTAAGGTTGGAAGAATTTAAAGCCAATGAAGGAGTTGGAGTCACTGGTTTAAGAGAGGTATGGGGAGGCAACACAATTGATGAAAGATTACACAAGTGGTGCACAAATTCTGTGCTTAAAAATTCAAAACTTTACCTTTGATTTATGCTTGGGGAACTTGGTTAGCATGCAACTCCCAAATATTTGAATGTAAAATGATTCCTCCAATCCAATGTGTCGTTTGGAGCATGATTCTAGAAGCCATATATACAAGGTTCAAGGATCAAGACATAAAGGCAGGTTATTGAGGAACAAAGAGATAAAAGTAGTGCATGGACTTTGATGGGGCTTGTCAAGGGTACCCACCATGTATACTTAGGTGGGGCTTGTCAAGTCAACCCACCACTACATGGTGTTGGAGGTGTGATTTACATCAATTAACATCATATCATATCTTTCAAGGAAGGTTTAGAAGGGGGGACCATTAATCTGGTTTGAGTTAATGGCCTTAAAAACCACTGCTAATTTGTCAGCTTGAAAAGGTGCCAAAAAAATCTAAATCATTGGTAATTCACTTCTTGTGGTAAATTGTATGAATGGAACAAATTTTTGGAAAATTATAATATGTTACCCATTTTTTACTATATACAATTTGCCCAAACATTGTTTAATTCTGTAACTTTTCATCATGTGTATCCATAAAAAAAACATGGAAGTTGATGGTCTATTGAAAGAAAGTTGGATTACTCTTGAATTCGAGAGCTTGGACCACGCAGGAGAAACTGGAAGGACATTCCACAGAATACTTACACACCCATTTCATTTAAACATACCATTGTTTCATGGGAGGATCTATATGTATAATATTTTATGTAATATTTCAATGAACTCCTTTTATAATCAGACTAATTGGTTTCATACCAAAGATCAATTTCAGAATATACTAGTTTTGGGGAATGATGTGACTATTGAAAATATCATTTTGTAAGTGTTTGCAGAACAAGATGTATTTTGAGATACGCTTATTTTCTCTCTAATTTTGAAGATATATGAAATGCAAAAACACAAGTACAAAATGTAATTTTGTTTTCAATATTAATAAAATCACAATTTGTTTTCTGAAAAAAATAAAGGCAACGAAAACTTTAAAAATATTTCAAAGACATATATCACAAGTTCTCAACAACCTTTCATAAATGGCATAACCTCCCTAGCCACATCTTAAAAAAAACATGGTGTGCTTCAAAGCATTCTACGGAAAATTCAAACAATTTCTCATCCGAAAGGGGTATTGTAAGACCTCAGGCAAGTTGTATAAGCACGTGCCTCATCGTCATGCACCTGACCGAACTGAAACCACAGAACAGATGGGTAAAGAAGGCACACAGTCCAATCGATAGACAAATACAACTTATAATAGGTAAGTTTGGTCACCTTGGGCGCCTAGCACATTAAGGGGAGCGGACCAAGGAGACTGTGCGACAGACACTTACGCAAGAGATGGGTTGAACAATCAATCATGGACACGACTTGGGTGCCCAAACATAAACGTAGAGTCGGCTAGGTAAAAGAGGGCTCGCTTGGTTGAATAGCGGACTCACCCAATGGACGTGCACCCCTTGGGCAAAAGTTAACCCAAGACTAAAGTGGACAAGATGCCAAACAACACATCAGCAACATGGCAAAGGGCACACTAGTTCCTAGAACAAGCGCCTATTTATGCACAAAGGAGAAGGCCATTTGGGAGGCAGACAAGTTGGAAGTCAAGACGAGTTATTGAAAAGTGTCAATACAGCGAAATTGAAAAGCATAAGTACCGCACGTTGTTAAGGATATTGAACGTCCGCAATCCAACTGAGCTCTTCAGCAACGTGACAAGTATGAACCCATCAAAGACTACACAACATATAAATGTCATTACCTCCACAAGCCACATCAAAGTATGACACTATGTTGATCCCAAATGGTTTGTTCTGAACCTGTTCCAAGCAAGCCATTCAACAAATGAAAACTGTTTCAAACACATAATATCACCACATGTTCTTAAACTTCTTTCATAAATGTAACTACACCCACATCAAACTGAAGACGTCATGTTGTGTGCTTCAAATCATCTCTGCAGCCTACAACAAATTCAAACTATCCTTGTTCTGTGACTAAGAAAACAAAAACAGTAAACCCACAAAAAAAAATTCATGTGGGGAAATTTAGATACTTGACCATTTTTTTAAATTTAAAAAAAAATCACCAAATCACATTTTATATTTAAAATTTATTCTCAAAAATTTATAAAAAGGGAACTTTAGTTATTGAACATTTTTTACATTCAAAAAAAAATCACCAAATCACGTTTTATATTTAAAATTTATTCTCAAACATTTTATATTTAAAATTTATTCTCAAAAATTTATAAAAATTAATGATAGCTCATATATTTTTTATTAAATATCATCCACGTGTATTAAACCAACACAATCCCTTTAAAATACTATATTTATATAATATATTTTATTCCACAAAATTCTTCCAAAGACATGCTATATTTTCAATGATTTGTATGATTTTCAAAAACAGTTCTTTACAATGATCTGTATGATTTTCAAAACCAAATCTTTATATGATTTGTATGATTTTCAAACCCAATGATTTGTATGATTTTCTAAACCAATTCTTTGTTTGATTTTCAAAACCAATTCTTTATATGATTTGTATGATTTTCAAAACCAATTCTTTATGCAAAGAAAGAGTTTCTTCAAACTTTCCTTTTTTGAGATTAACAGAAACAAAAAAGACAGTGAATTCTTTATGCAAGGAAACAGTGTTCTTCAAACTTTCCTTTTTTGAGACTAACAGAAACAAAAAGAACAAAAAAGACAGTGAATTCTCTATGCAAGGAAACAGTGTTCTTCAAACTTTCTTTTTTTGAGACTAACAGAAACAAAAAGAACAAATTCTTTATGAAAGAAACAGTGTTCTTCAAACTTTTCTTTTTGTTACAGCAAATTCTTTATGCAAGGAAACAGTATTCTTCAAACTTTCCTTTTTGAGACCAACAGAAACAAAAAGAACAGCGAGTATTTTTTAATTGCAACTTCCATCAATTAACTATTTTTGACCATTTTTAAAAAATAAATTTACCAAGACAGTGCTTTATTTAAAAGTTTCACATTCCATTCATAAATTCTAATAATAAATTATATATTTTTATTAAATATCATTTAAATATGTAATTTTATCAAACCAACATAATCATCTAAAATATTATATTATATTTATTTCCAACCATCCATAGATTGATAATGTTCATTAAAATTCATAAAAATTAAATATCATTATATATTTTTTATTAAATATCATTTACATGTGTAATTTTATCAATCCAATAAAATCTTATCTAAAATATAATATATAATTTTAAAAAAAAGGAACCGAGACGTATTCTTTCATGACTAATTTTCAAACTCAAATCTTCGTACATGAAGATAGAGCAAGTGCTCTAATGTAATTTTTTCAAACAATACAAGTATCAATAACCTGTAATTTAACAAGCTTAGCTATGACTTCCCCTGAATCCACGACTCATTATTAAATAATTATTTATAAAAGACCCAATCTTCAGGATTTAAAAATTTTCTTGGAATGAACGACTCATTATTAAATAATTATTTATAAAAGAACCAATCTTCAGGATTTAAAAATTTTCTTGGAATGAAATGGTTCAAATATAAACTAGTAAAAATAAATCAGCTTTACATTGATTGGAACTGAAAACCTGGATGAATTTGTAGTTTATAGCTCTCATTTTTAGTTTCAACATTGACTAGAATTGAAAACCAGGACGTTTTTGCTTGGGTGAGATCATTCTTTTTTTTACGATGACATTATTATTATTATTATGACCGAAAAGTGGACAGGTGGGTTCATTCATACAAGTAAAGAGAGCATTCATACTTGTTGACAATATATATATATACCGAAGAGTGGACAGTTTCAGTTTCTTCAGGCTGATGGGCTTGCTTATTTTTTTAGTTGCATATAGCTTTTAGTTTATATGAATGTATAGTGTATATGCAGAACCGATCAGTCTAAGCGACTTTTCATGGTGAGACTTTTTTGAAAAGAATTGAAAAATGGAACCGTCATCTCTTTAGGAAGGAATAAAAACTTGTAGCAATTATACCTCAATTTTAGTGATAAATTGAAGTTGAATTGGGCCAAATTTTCAAACATAAGCCTCAGGTCCACCACGATCCAAACTCCATGTGTTGAAAATTTGCCCAAAGAATTTTTCCCCATTCTAAACCAACACCAAAATACTCCAAAAATCGATCAAAGTTCCTACCAATCAGGACTTGGGTCGCCGGATTCCCGCTGGGGGGATTGCTACATGATTAGACTGCTCATTATTGAGACGCGTTCTGCTGGATCGTTGCCTCTCGAGAGAAATGATAACTGAATCTTTGATAAATTGCTGTGCTCGCTTTAGGAGGTGCGCATTCTGAACGTATCTCTTCATTTCTTCTTAACATAGAAAATTTATAAATTTACAATTTTTTCCTTTGGAAAAAAGGATGAAAACCGGTATTAATACCAGATACCAAATAAATAATCCCTACCAATTAAAAGGAGATATGTCTTCCCTTCTTTTTAACTCCCTATTTCACACTGGGCAATATGATAGCAGATAAATTGGTGATTCGCTTCCTTGCATCAAATGCACAAAACAACCACAAAACAAATTTAAGGAAAAAATGTATCCTTACATATATCTGTCAGTTCACTATTTCAGTCCATATTAGAACCACTGATCCATTCCTAGAATCGATGCATAAACCACCACTGGACAAACAAAAGGAAAGCATGTTCCTGCCATTTCCGTTAGCTATTTATTTCAGACCACAAAATATCACTTCCCACATTAAACCAGAGATTGTTTTAGCTTTCTTCACCCAAAAAAAGAGGATTGGTGAGATGGGCGTAATTCCCCGTCCTGTAACATTTATGTACAAAAGGGGGTAATTCCCCGTCTTTTAACATTTATGTACAAAAGGTAGCATACTTCACAACATCTCGAATTTCACAATCTTGTAGTATATTGGCAATAAATATCCAACAGAATTAACAATTATAAGGTCTCATTTCCAATAAAGAAGCACTGAATAAGTTAGCACAAAACATTTAGGACTGATATTCTAGATAATGGAAGAAGTCAACCAATATTTAGTGTCGACTAATAATTAGAAACTCTTTTTGTGGTTTGACAGAATAACCATCATCAAGACAAATAAGCTCCTGAACAATCAATGACCTGAAACAATAGGGTGGTATTCTCACAGCTCAATCATTATTTCACATCAAATCAAAAAGAATATCTTTCACAGAAGCCAATTGCATAGAGAGAAACCTTTGCCGGACATTGTGAATTCAATGCATTCCCAAACATAGAACATCAATCTAAACTAAACTCTAAATTCTAGTTTTAAAAGTGAGTTCTTTGCCTCTCAGAATAAATTAAACTCTCTCCGTTGCCTCCGAGAATTTCTACCCACTAGTTTGCTAGACTTCTCAAAAAAATGGAACAATGTCAGAAAATGACCATTTTCTGGCTAAACCATCCCAGATGCTGTTACTGATCTCCTGAAACCGTCTTAATAATATCAGAATCACCTACAACCAAATCAAACAAACAAGGTCAAGAGTCTCACTCAAAAGGCATAACTGTTTAATAAATGAAAGAAAAGATAAAAGACCTTAATAGATGACTTCAATTGTAACAACACATCCAGTTATTGCCATCATATGAATTACTGTTTCAAACAGCTCCTAAGGGGGCCAATCAAATTGCAAATAACGGAAAACACAGAGCAAGGTTGTCAAACTATGCCAACAAGCCAAGACACCAAGGCTGTCCACCACTGACACACGCTGCACCCAACAGGATGCCACCTTAATGGGGTCCAGAACCATTTGCAGCAGGTTGGAGAGAGGCACTTACAAGGAGATTAATCAGGTAACATCATGGCAATGTAAACAATGAAGAGATATTTAATGGTTTTCAACCTGAACTCCAGTGCAGAGCTTGTTTAGGGTTTTGAGCAAG
>JASDQU010241985.1:0-31038 GCA_032191745.1 Picea mariana
CTAAGGACCTCGCGGTATGCAAACATTTAAGTTGTCAGGGGTGTTGGAGAACGTCACGTCATGTAAACATTTACGCTATCAGGCCT
This sequence comes from Picea mariana, assembly GCA_032191745.1. Classification (NCBI taxonomy): domain Eukaryota; kingdom Viridiplantae; phylum Streptophyta; class Pinopsida; order Pinales; family Pinaceae; genus Picea; species Picea mariana. The sequence goes on from JASDQU010241985.1 coordinate 87, forward strand.
ATTAAGGCATCTCAGAATAAGTGTCAATAAATTTCAATAAATATACAAAGCTTCGATATGAACACATTTCAATATGCTTAGTACATATCAAAACTGACAGATATATTCAGGTAGAAGAAAATGCTAATACAAACATTCGAACTAATGGTAGCATTAATCGACCTTCAATATGGTAGCATTAATCGAAAAAGTTTGGATATGTTTCCATATACTGCATTGGGAATAGCAAAGCCGACAATAAGATCTCCAATCTCTTAGCCAATTAGATCAATACATATATGTTACTTTTTAATATATAAAAATATATGCTTTTAATTCCATAGCTCCAACAATAGGTATTGTGCAAATATTTCCGGTCAAAGTACAAACTAATATGTAGTCAATGCTTTATCGATGGCTATAGTCCCTCTATGCCTAGGGCAGGGACTAATAAAATAAATGTTGAAAATCTTTTTAAAATACTTTTTAATTCAATTTCATTTTTAATACTCAGTGTAGCTAGCAAGTGGATTCCTATTTTTTTAAGCCTCTTGATAGAATGATGATATTGTAATTGTTTTAGCTCGATTGGCTTTGATTTTTGTTAAAAATTAATTCTTTTGATATTTTTAAAATTTAATATAATTTCTAAAATATTATATAACTACATACGACAATGATGGGCCTATATCCCGCACTCATTCATAAATTGGCCTCGTCTTTTTTGCATATCTCGACTACTTTCTCTGTCGATTTGTCGATCCATGTTTTATAGCTATGATGAATGACTGTAACAATGATTTAAACAGATTGAATATGACATGAAACCAACATTCGTGGTTGGCATTGTTTTTAATAAGCATGGTAATCTGCACAATAAAAACCCAAAAAGAACTGAACAAACAAAATTAGTAATACAACCACCCTTCACCGAATCATGCCAAATGGTTTTGGCTAAACGTTTTAGTTTTTGTTTTTTTGTTCGAAATTTGGTGATAGAAACTTGACCACTCAAATTAAATTCATAGATCTAACCATTCCTCATCAAATTAATATGGTTGTATTCTAATTATTTACATAAAGTTGAAAATATATTTATTTAATTGATATTTTTTAAATATAATTATTTACATGGTTATTAGTTTAATTGCTTATTTCTATCGTTGACATGGAATTTAAAATAAAAACAAGTAATTCACAAGAACTAATCTATTTAGTTATTGGGAGCAGGCGCATTGCATTGTGTAGTTGGTAGTGTTAATTTCATTGATTGATTCACTCTTAGAATAGATCCTTCATTGTTTCATGTGTCTAGGAGGAGGGCAAAGGGTAGGGCTTCTCTTAGCTTGGTAGGACTTGTGTGGAGATTTGTTTAATGCTTTTAATTGGCCCTCCAAAACCAATGCAAAAGTGTAGGAATCTATGTCTAAAGATGATCATAAATGAGCTTAGACTCTATAGAACAAAATAATAGAAAGAATATATCTTTATGTGAATTTAAATACAATAGGATTCTCCCTATCTATAAAAATGGAAAGAGTACCAACAGTAGTCAAGGATAGCTACCACAACCACGAAGATAAGGATGCCAACTTGAGTTTACTGGTAATACTAGCTGGTTCCATTGGAAAATAACACCAACAACCCCCTTTTAAGTGAAACTTAGGAAGTAAACAAAGAGAACAATGGGTCCTGACAGCTAGGCTTGTTAAGGTACGCAAGCACAAACTCTCATTAGAAAAAAGGAGAAAAACCCATAGGCAAACAAAATCCTCCACATAAAAGAGAAAACAACCTATAAAAAAAGGAATGATGATTTAAGATGACCCCCACTACAAATTCCTTCACCCAAGGAAGAAAACAAGGTGATGCCAAATTTTTAGTGAAGATATTTTCAACTTTCTCTTCAGTAGGAAAATACTTTGAGCTGAGAACACCATGCTCAATGAGTTATCTAATGAAGCGCATATGGGTTTCAATATGTTTTGTCCTTCTATACTCCACCTGGTTACAAGAAATGTGTATGGAACTCTGATTATTGCACCAAATACTGTCAGGATGATCTTGTAGAATGCCAAACTCTGTCATGAGTTGTCCAAGCCAAAGAAATTTTTGATTATCAATAACTCCACCATGATACTAATATTTTTCTTTGGATAATGCAATTTTTGATTGCTTCTTGAAAGATTGGGAAATAGGTGCGAGGTCAAGGTGATAAACACAACTAGATGTGGACTTCCGATCATAAACTTAACTAGCCCAATCAAAATCTGTGAAGCCCACAACCCAAGAAGTACTAGAGGTGTATTGAATGCCAAAATTGGTATTTCCCTAAATGTACATAAGAATTAACATTGCAGGCTTCCAATGACTCTCATGAAGATCTTCCAAGAATTGTGAGAGAATCCCTACTGCAAAAGATATGTGAAGAGGGGTATGAGTCAAATATATTATACTCTTAACTAATTGTTGATACAACGAAGGATTAATGTGAAGTGAAGAGAAATTGGTAGAAAGGGTAATTCCTTACTGAAATGGAGTAGGTGTAGGATTACATGTATCCATTCCAAAGAGCCAAATTAAATAAATTATAAATATGTGTCTAACCCGGATCATAAATGAACTTATACACCATAGGACAAAGAAACCATAAAAAGAATAAATATTTATATGTATTCCAAAATAGTAGGATGTATGTTATATATAATAATGTAAAGAGACCCAACATTAATGAAGGATAGCTATCATATACCACTAGATAAGGATGCCAATGTCAGTTTACAGGTAATACTAGTTGGTTGCATTGGAAAATAATAATGTATTGGAAAATAACACAAACAAACACCACATAATTCGTGGAGTCCCTCGAAGAAGGTTCAAATTTGAGTTAATAGAGAGCCTCTAGGGTTTCCTTGCTTACTCAATGTTGTGCATCTTGCTACTCATGCATGAATAATAGAGGTCGTCACCTACCAAAGTGATTTCAACATTTGATTTTCTTCCCTTCACACTCAGGGATGGAGCGGAATCGGTTTCGATCTTAATTGGTGCAACACTTACGCAATTCTGGTTGTGGGTGAAAGATGACCAAATATTTGCGATTCCATGTGGGGTTACAAATCCTACTTTGTTCAATCATTTCCGAGGTGATCTTGGGGGATTTTGGTTGATTGATGGCTCACATGCTAATAGGTAGATGCGATTTGGGGTAAATTAGGGTTCTATTTCCTTAGGGGTCCAAGCCTATAAATTTGAATGTGTTGCATACTTTCTTGACAATAATATGGCATTCACGATGAATATAATGGCTTGAGTTTTTATGGCTTCACTCCTCCAATTTCATCTTTGATGGAAAGTAATCCTATTCCCTCTCTCTTAGTATATTATATTTCCTTTGTTTTTCATTTGGGTACTGATCTTATGGGTGCTTGCAAGTCCAATAATGTTGAGCAAGTGGATAGGGTATCTAATCATCATGGTAGTGGAAGGTAATAATGATTGAAATTATTCAAGTCTTATAGTCTAAAAATGATTTTGAGGGACTACAAAAATTCATTACTAACTTTGGCATACTGTGAAAGCAAGTTCATTAGTTTTTTTTTTCCAATTAAGCTCAATGGTATTGGTAATGATAAGTTATGGTTTATGGAATTTAGTGAAAAAATTGTGGTTGTCTTGATGGATGGAATGGATGGAGTTTTCATGGATTCACTCCTCCCATTCGAGCTTCAATGGAACATAATACTCTACTATCTCTCTTAAGGAAATTTGTCCTTCATTTCCTTTCCATTAGTATAGTATGGGTGCTTGGAGGACAATGATGTGTGCTAAGATAATCTCTAATGAATATAGGTGGTTTTAAAATAATCCCCCCACTCTGAAGAAAATGAAAAATTGACTTGATATGACATATTTAGAAGAGTTCATCTAAGAATTTATAGTTTGTTTCCCTCGAGAATGTAGATAATGTTACCGTAGAATTCCGAAAAACAATCATTTGTGCGACAATGAAATTGTTTGTGTGACAAATGGAAATGTGGTCTCTTTAAAAAAAATTCCCTTTCTCTTTCGAGAGAGTGCGTACATGTGTGTGGCTCTTCCTTTGACTATGAGGTTGAACACTGCACCTTTATTTTCTACTGTGGAATATCTCCAGTTCCACTCTTTGTTGCACCAATTTAGAGGAGCCATTGCTCATTGACACTGCCAGGCTGGATGGAAGGAGACATGATGTTTTAGGAGATATCGGAATAGTGAGTCGATTAATGATATTTCCATGTCAAACAAATTGTTATGGATGAGAACATCTCATTGCATAAACCAAATATTTTGATAGTAAATGAGATTCGAACAACAATCTCGGTACATGGGTACTAATGATGAATAAAAACACATATGGGTTTCCTTTTTTTCATTTCGGTCTCAGTTTCCTTTTTTTCAAGTAGTAATTTTATCACTAGGTATGTAGTGCATGCATGAGAATATGATAAACAACATCAAAAGAAAGAGACTTCTCATAATATTACCACAAAATCTAGTGCAACTCAAGTGGATTTGGATTAAAGATACCAAGTCATGGTTAAATCATTGGATAATCAAGGAAGATGTCACTTTCAAAAATAATAATAATAATAAATATTGGGTAAGTGCATGAAGTTAGTGGTGGAAAAAGTGGCAAGCCATGCAGGAAGGTGCCACAAAAAAGTGGGAAGCCATGCAGGAAGGTGCCACAAAAAAGTGGCAAGCCATGAAGTAGCAACGCACACTCGCAGGAACACACATTCGTAGGAACGCGTTCTTAGGAATGCCTAAACCTTTATGTTTGGAGGTGGTCGAACCTCCACAAGGCTTTCCACGTAGGTTTAGTGGAAAGAATGTGTGCACGTTCTGAGGAACACCCGCACATTCTTAGGAAGTTGTGCACATTCCTATTGATAAGAAAAATTAAGAGGCTGTGAGCCTTATTTGTGGTCATTGTGCACGAACTGTTGTTATAAGGAAAATCGCTCTATGGCTAGGGTAAACCACAAAAGACGAAAATGAATGCAGAAATCAACTCTCTTATCAAGTATGCTATGTAAACAAACATGCTAGTAAGACAAGATAAAAGGCCTACCTCGTCCAAACGTTCGATGAAGTCCACCGCTGAGAACTTGACCCAAAACAATATACTTGCAACTAGTCCTCAACAACCAAGCAAATAAAGCATATTGTGATAATAAATGACGTTAGCACATTCAATAGAATAATCTATTAATAAACATGACAAATAAGCCCATGGAATAATAATTCAAATATTTGCAAGATATCAATTGGATGGGAAAAGAGTAATTATATTAATATATGATCAACAGAAGTGAAAATGTTACAAACTTGTGTGTCAGAATGGTTCGAAACTGAGAAACTAAGTTCCTTCCAGCTCGGCCTCAACCACTTCAATCCTCCACCAAAGGAAAGCTCATAAATGAGAAACAATGAGGTTCTCAATCAATAAAGAAATATCTTGGGGGATAAACACTGTGTTCAGACTTAAAGGATAAAGGGATGCTGACTCAATATGAAGTAAATAATATCTCCATGGTAACTTTGCTCTCAAAGTTGAATTCATTCTCCTCTTTTCCATAGCTCGGAATTGGCCCATTTATAGCCTTCAAATGGAACTGAAGGGCTGAGTTGGAACGCTTCCAGTATATGGAAGGCCAAGAATCATAGATCTCCTATCATCATAAGGAAACCCGATATTAATATTCATTTTTGGGCACAAAAAACTGATGTACACGGGTTGTAGTGGAGAAGCCTTCATATACGGATGTTGTATAGTAGGCAAGGTGCGTACATGTGGAAAAATATGTACTTTTATCTATGATATTTACAAACATGAATGATAAGTCTGCATAGGGAAATGCAAAAAGGCCTTATGTGCAAGATTGCATAGGGTGAGACAAATATTTCTATAACAACTATGATCGCGTTTATACTCTTATTGAAATAATAGAGGAGCTAGAGAGGAGCTAGAGAAGAAGGATCTTTCCACCTTGTCCAGTTATGTTTTTTTTTTATCTTATTTTTAATCCATTTTAGTCATTTCCAATTTAGTCTTTTGCTTGGAAGAATCTAAATTGAAAAAAAATGTAATTTTGTATTTTAATTAAAAAACCAACCTAATTTATATTCCATGGCTTTTAAATTGAAGAATATATAATAAAATGGAATGTCGAGACAATGAAAATAGCTCACAAGAAAACCAAGAAGATCAAAACCCCAACCCACCACAACCACCCCATGTAAAAACTCAAATTGATGAGGGATTGGTTATATTAAGAACCCTTGAGGAACAATTAAGGGACACTAGAAAGCCTAGCAGAGTCTCCTTGGCCACTTCTTTGGACATCATTGTGAATTCCATTGAAAGTGCCCAAGGTAAATTGACCTCTATTTTTTATTATAGGGAAAGAATTTATGAGTACTATGACATTGGTTTGGACAAAAACCAAGTCAAAGATCTAGGCATTTCAAAACCACAATTATTGTCTATTTTTAGGGATCCTAGAAATGGACAAGAACTACCATTGAATAAGAAACGCATCTCCATTAACTGGTGCATCCATCCCCAAATTTGTCAAAATTGGATCGATAGGTGGTATATGTTTTTTTATAAACATCCCTGCAATAACAAGGAGATGCCATTATATTTTTTGAGAAAATTATGGGATGAGTTTATTTTGGGTAATCGTGTCAACTACTTTGATATTGGATACTTCTTGGGGGTGGGTCTATGGTTTTCACAAGACCAGGAGGATTTCAAGTGCAACCCTGTGTTAGGTCCTTGTCCTCCTAGGAAAAGGCCTGACCGCCTACCCAACATCCTCCTGTTGTAGAGAGATTGCCATAAGTGAAGCTATCTATATAATCATTGAATCGTATCCTACCAAAACATAGTATATTGTTTGCACTATCTGGGCAGTAGGTGTTGGTCAGTGACATTGATGGAGGTGTTGGAGGTTCAACATACACGAAAAATTACAGTGAGAAGAGGGCACATGGACATAACAACCATACATGTGAACCTCACAAATGCTTGAGCTGTAGGTAGACATGATATGGGCCTATAGATCCTAGTGGACAACATAGCTTCATGGAGGAGGTTAGTATCATAACCCTCATTATGTTCTTCATCATTATCTGTATCTATATTTATTTTGTATTATGTGTATTTATATTGATATTTTATTTATTTTGTTTTGTAGTTGTTACATCGTAGTAGTTTTACTTATATTGATATTTTATTTAGAGATCATAAACAAGGTAGAATATACAATGGTAAGTATTTTTTGGAACCTACATTTGTATACCAAACTTTTACAAGATCAAGTCCCTCTATCTTCTCAATAACAAGGACATTAGGTAGCACCAGGGTTTTAAAATGCCACAAACCCTAACTTCTTCTCTTACGAGAGCTACATGATAAAAGTATTTGTTTTCTCCTATAGGTATAAGTCCTAGTATTCCTAGTCTCCTTAGGACAAAACCTTGACCATATTCTTCCCTTGGAGTTCCTTTGATAAGCCTAGTTCTTAGTTTCTTAGTTGATTCAATCCATAATTTGACCATTTTATTGGTCACACACATTATTCCCCTCTTTCTATGCATGACATATATAAAATCATTTGATTTATGTGTAACCCATAATAAATCACAAAAGGATGAATTAATGGCTCATGATTGCGCTCATGTTTGTTTATCTTGTGTAGTGGGTGTATGTAAATTTTGTTAAACCCATTAATTATTAATAACATTTATTCAATATTCCATGATGTCCACTAAACTTTTTGATTTTGATCAATAGAATGAGAGATTTTACATGGAAACTAGATCTTAGGATGGATATCATTTTCCACCGAAAAATAAAGGTATTGAGGTTACATTTCATGACACACCATATAAAGTAATGTTATGTTACCAAAATTACTCCATGGAGACTTGAAACCATTATTCTTTTCCCTTCACCATCTATGAGATTTTATTGCACACTCCTACCCAGTTTTTGTGTTAGACCACACAAGGAGACAAAGGACCCTCCCAAACCCAATCCCACAAGCTCGTTGATTCCATACCAGGCCTTGCCATGCAATGTCATTGTCCTTCCTTGACAAGTCATTCCATGGCATGCCATTGACATTTCATTTATTTTTCCACGCCATTTCCTTTCCTTTCCATGCCATTTCCATGACTTTCCAATCCACGCCATGCCATTGTCATGTAGCTTCCCATGTCTTGTCATGTATTTTCCCATTTTAACCTATATAAAAATAAATATAACATTCCATAAAATTATGCAAGGAAAAAGTAAAATACAAATGTGGATTGCAATGAAACAAGAATAACAAAAAAGAAACATGTCCATGCCATTTCCATGCCTCGCAATTAAACCCTAGGAATACACATTGACACCTTTTATTATATTTATGTCATAATTTTCGTTCCTTTAGGGTTTTCATGTATTGAATATTCTAGTGATATCATGTGTCATCTTGCAATTCAACATGGATTTCTTATCTAAAACCTAGTTTAATATTTCATTTTTAACCCCCTTTCATTTAACGATTATTTTTTAAGGCTTTTTATATTTGTCCTTGTATTGTCTTTCGTTGGATTTCCTTTCCATGCCATGCCATGACATTCCTTGCCTTTACATGCCCTTACTTTCCATGTCTTACATTGCCTTGCCTTTCCATTCCATTCCTTTCCATCTCATTCCTTCCCATGCCATTCCTTGCATACCATGAGAGCATTAATACCTACACAAGCCATTCCAATCCTTCCCATTCCATTCCCTTCCATGCCATTCCTTCCCATGCCATTTTTGGTATGGTATGGTATGCCTTTCCATTCCATGCCTTGCCTTTCCATTGTATGGTATATTATGCCTTTCATTTCCTTGCCATGGTATGGTATGGTATATTATGACTTTCCTTGACTTTCCTTACCATGGTGTGGTATGGTATTACTTTCCTTGCCTTTCCTTTCCAAGCCATGGTATGGTTTGGTATGGTATGCCTTGCCTTGGTATGGTATAGTATGGTATGGTATTCTTGGTATAGTATGGCGAGGTATGGTATGGTATTCCTTTCCTTGTCATGAAATGGTATGGTATGATATGGTATCCTTGTCATGGTATGGTATGCCTTTCCTTCACATTTCCATGCCTCACAATTAAACCCTAGGAATACACCTTGAACCCTTTTACTACATTTATGTCATAATTTTCATCCCTTTAGGACTGTCATGTCTTGAATATTGTAGGGTTGTCATGTGTCATCTTGCGTTTCACCATGCGTTTTTTATCTGAACCCTATCCTAAGTTTGCAATTTTAGCCTACTTTCATTTAATGTCTACTTGTTTTAAAGGTTGTTATATTTTTCCTTGTATTTCCTTGCCTTTGCTTGCCTTTCCATGCCTTTTCGTGCCATGCCTTGCATTGCCTTTCCTAGCCATACAATTTGTTTCCTTGCCATGCCATGCCATGCCTTTCATTTCCTTTCCTTTCCTTTCCTTGCCTTGTCTTTTCATTCCATGCCATGCAATGCCTTTCCATGCCATGCCTTTTGTTTCCTTCCCTTTCCATGCCATGCATTGACTTTTCTTTCCATGCCATGCCATGCCATGCCATTCCATGTGTTGCATTGCCTTGCCTTTCATTTCCATGCCATGACATGCATTGGATTGCATTGTATTTCCTTGTTATTCCATACCATGAATTTCCTTTGCAAGCCCTTCCATGCCATTCCATTACATGCCTTGTCATTCCTTTCCATGCCTTTCCTTTCCAGGCCATGTCATGCCATTCCTTGCCTTACCATGCCATGCCATGCATGACTTTCATATCTTACCTTGTCATGCCATGCCTTGCCTTGCCTTGCCTTGCCATGGTATGGTATGGTATGGTATGCCTTGTCATGTTGTGCCTTGCCTTACCTTGCCATGGTACAGTATGCCTTGCCATGCCATGCCTTGCCTTTCCTTTCCATGGCTTGCTATGGTATGGTATGGTATTCCTTTCCATGCCACTCCTTTCCTTTCCTTTCCATGCTCATGGTATTGTAATCCTTGCCTTTACTTGGCTTTCAAATCCATGGTATGGTATGGTATGGTATGGTATGCCTTTTCGTTCCATGCCTTACCATGGTGTGATATGGTATAGTATGGTATGCCTTGTCATGCCATGCCTTGCCTTTCCTTTCCATCCTCATAGTATGTTATTTATTTTATTTCCTTGTCATGATATGGTGTGGTATGTTATGGTATCCTTGGCATGGTATGGTGAGGTATGGTATGGTATGCCTTGCCTTTCCATGCCATGGTATGGTATGGTATGGTATGATATGTTATCCTTGGCATGGTATGGTATAATATGGTATGTTATGGTATGCCTTGCCTTTCCATTTCCATGCCTTACAATTAAACCCTAGGAATACACCTTGACACCTTTTATTAAATTTCTGTCATAATTTTCATCCCTTTAGGGTTGTCATGTCTTGGATATTGTAGGGATGTCACGTGTCACCTTGTATTTCAACATGCATTTGTTATATAAACACTAGTTTAATCTTGCATTTTTATCCCCCTTTCATTTAATGACTACTTGTTTTAAGGGTTGTTATATTTTTCCATGTATTACCTTGGCTTGGCTTGGCTTGCCATGCCATTACATGCCATGCCTTTCCTTTGAATTAATTTCCAAGCCATTCCTTTCATTTAATTTCCTTTCCATGCCATGCCTTGCCATGCCATTCCTTGCCATGCCATTCCTTGTGTTGCATTTCATTTCCTTTCCTTGCCATGCCATGCTATGCCTTGCATTTCCTTTCCTTTCCATTCATTGCCATGCCATGCTATGCAATGTCTTGCCTTTGCATGCCATGCTATGCAATTCCTTGCCTTTGAATGCCTTGTTTTAGCATGATTTTCCATGCCATGCCTTTCATTTCCTTTCCTTTCCATGGCATTCATTTCCTTTCCTCTCCATGGCATGTCATTCCATGCCATGCATTGGATTTCCTTTCCTTTCCTTGTCATTCTATGCCATGCCATGCCTTGAATTTCCTTTTCTTTCCTTTCCTTTCCTTTCCATGCCATTTCCTACCTTTCCTTTGCAATTATTTCCATTCCATCCCATGACATGCATTTCCATTGATTTCCATGCCTTGCCTTGCCACTTATTTCCATGTGTTTCCATGCCTTGCCTTGCCATGCCATGTCATGCCACACCTTGCCATACCATGCCATTCCATGCATGGTATTCCATACCTTCCCTTTCCATGCGATGTATTTCCCTTCCTTGCCATGGTATGGTATGGTATAGTATGGTATTCCTTTCTTTTCCTTGCCATGGTATGGTATTGTATTGTATGGTGTGGTATTCCTTTCCATGCCATGCCTAGGGATGATTTTGGGGGATAAATTTATCTCATGGGCTAATTTTCCATGGTTTTTCCAAAAATGAGATTCGCTATTTTAAAAATGATTCGCCCAAATTCTATAGGATAAAATTATTTTCCCTTAAAAATCGCCAAAATTTTATAAAAACTATATGAAATACTCAAAAATTTGAATATTTTTACAAAAATATCGCCAAACATTTATAGTTCACAAATGCAGGATTAGTAAGATTCACCAAGGTTTCTACATTTTAAAATAAATTTCCATCCTTAAAATCATCCCTGAGGCCCCAACCCATGCCTTGCCTTTCCTTTCCATGGGATTGTATGGTATGGTATGGTATTCCTTACCATGCCATGCCTTGCCTTTCCTTTCCATATTGAATGTATGGTATGTCTTTCCTTTCAAAGCCATGGTATGGTATGGTATGCCTTGCCATGCCATGCCTTGCCTTTCCTTTCCATGGTATGGTATGGTATGCCTTGCGTTGCCTTGGCTTGGCTTGGTATGGTATGGTATTCCTTGCCTTTCCTTGCCTTACCAAGCCATAGTATGGTGTGACATGATATGCCTTGCCTTGGTATGGTATGGTATCCTTGGCATGGTATGGTGAGGTATGGTATGGAATGCCTTGCCTTGCCATGACATGGTATGGTATGGTATGGTATTGTATGATATGGTATCCTTAGCATGGTATGGTATGATATGGTATGGTATGGTATGCATTGCATTTCTATTGTCATGCCTCACAATTAAACCCTAGGAATACACCTTGCCACCTTTTATTACATTTCTATCATAAATTTCATCCCTTTAGGGTTGTCATGTATTGAATATTGTATGGTTGTCATGTTTCATATTGCATTTCATCATGCATTTGTTATCTAAACCCTATTTTAAGATTTCATTTTTAACTTCCTTTCATTTATCGACTAGTTTTAAGGGTTGTTATATTTATCCTTGTAATTCCTTGGCTTCACTTGGCCTTCCATGCTATTCGATGCCATGCATTGCCTTTGCATGCTCTACCATGCCAAACCTTGAATTTACTTTCCTTGCTTTGCTACATTGTCATGTCATTCCATTCCTTGCATTGCATTCTCTTGCTTTGCTACATCATGCCATGCCTTCCCTTCCCTTCCCTTCCCTTGCATTTTCTTTCCATGCCATGCCACATAATGCCTTCATTTGCATGCCTTTCCATGTCATGCCATGAATTTCCTTTTGTTTCCATTCCATGCATTTCCTTTCCTCACCATGCCATGCCATGCATTGCATTTCCTTGCCTTTCCTTGCCATGACTTTCATTTCTTTGTCTTACCTTGCCATACCTTTCCTTTGCATGAATTGCCATGCCATGACATGCCATGCCTTTCCATTCCTTTCCATTCATTTCCTTGTTGTGCCATGTCATGCCATACCTTTCCTTACCATGCCATGATATGCATGAATTTCCATACCTTTCCTTGTCTTGCCATGGTATGGTATGGTATGGTATGGCATGCTATGACTTTCAATGCCTTGCCTTGCCTTTCCTTGCCATGGTATGGTATGGTATGGATTTCCATTCCATTCCTTTTCTTTCCTTTCCATGGTATGGTATGGTATGGTATGCCTTTCTATCCTATGCCTTTCCTTTCCTTGCCATGGTATGGTATGGTATGCCTTTCCTTTCCTTTACATGGTATGGTATGCCTTTCCTTTCCTTTCCTTTCCAAGCCATAGTATGGTATGGTATGATATGGTATGCCCTTATTTGGTATGGTATGGTGTGGTATGGTATGGTATTCCTTTCTTTTCCTTTACATGGTATGGTATTCCTTTCCTTGCCTTGACAAGCCATAGTATGGTATGTTATGATATGGTATTCCCTTATTTGGTATGGTATGGTGTGGTATGGTATGGTATGCCTTTCCATGCCTTGCTATGGTATGGTGTGGTATGGTATTCCTTTCCATGCCATGCCTTTATTTGTGTTTCCATGCTCATGGTATGGTATGGCTTTCCTTTCCTTACCATGGTATGGTAAGGTATGGTATGCCTTTCCCTGCCATGCCTTGCTATGGTATGGTATGGTATGGTATGGTATTCCTTATCATGCCATGCCATTCCTTGCCTTGCCTTGCCATGGGATGGTATGGTATTGTATGGTATTGCTTATGTTACCTTTCCATGGTATGGTATGGTATGCCTTGCCTTGCCTTTCCAAGGCATGGTATGTTATGTTATGGTATGGTATGTTTTGGGAAAAATATTTTCATATTAATTACAACATTAAATTATAGAACCAGGGCTTGTAATCTTTTGAGGTGTTGGCAGCAGGACGAAGTGGGAAAGAAAGCATGCACAAAGAAGAATGACAGTTGGAAGAGCAATCGTGGGAAAGAAAGAGTGCAGGAGGAAAGAAACAATTGGCAAGAATCACATCATGCGTGCATGAAAGAAGGAGGCGACATCTGGAAGGAAGAAATGAATGCATGCAGAGAAGGAAGACCTAACGACAGTAGGGTTAGGGTTTTTGTAAGGTTTTTGTGTAAATTGCTGAAGAGAACGATAGATATAAATATAGATGTGAAGGTATCATAGAAGAGTTCAGAGAGGTTAGCTAAGGTTGAGCTTTACTACTGTTGTAGAGTTGAGAATGTTTCTATGTAATGTTTTTTGTTAGATATACTATTTTTCTAAAGCAAGTGAGCTAAGTCGAAAACAAAAGGTACATCTTGAGGATTAGATCACAGGCCGAGGAGCCTGGTGCGATCTAGTTCACCTCACAGAGATCTTACCAATGTGAAGAGAGTTGTAAGTGTGCGGCGCGAGAATTGCATAACCACCATAATAAGAGAGCCAAGAGAAAAATCTTTATGGACGTAGCCAAGGAGGTGGTGAACCACGGTAATACTTGTGTAATGTGATGAATGCATTCATATATTTGTCATATTTTTAGTAGTTAAATGTTCTATGCAATGAATGAATGAGTTATTATGTTGCTTGGTTAATTGTTGTGGGAATATAACGAAAAGATACCATGGAGGTTAGAATATAAAAGAGGATAATAGTAGTTAGTAATACAAATCATAATTAATGGTTCAGAATACAAATCCCCTATCTCATGCTCAATCCTAGGTTGTAAACACCTGATTCTTACAACCACCCATTTAAATCTATCTTGGGTGAGACTGCGTAGTGCATTATGTGTACTATGTTTCCTTCTAGTTTACCAAAAGGGCCGATAGTTTTAAGTTATGTTGGTACCCTTAAAGATATGAACCCTGGATCTATGGTGCAGGTAGTAGAGAGAAGTCATCCAGCTTAACCAACAAATGGTTATGTTGTCGTTGTAAGAGGAACAAGAGAGGACTAAGTAGATGAGATAGAATGCATGAGAAAAGAATGAGTGAAACCAGAAGACCGCTCAACCACTAGAAGGGAATGTTGAGACCGTGGAACCCCACGAAAGCAGAAATTGAAGGCGTGTTGAGAACTAAAGAACTAGAGTTTTCCCAGAAGGATAATAAAAAACCTATCCTCACACCTCGCAAATATATGGATAAATACGTGTATGGATTTACACAAAGTATTTTTCTATGATTTTCCCCACCTACTGCAAGAGTGGATACTAAGGTTGAAAGATAACCACATGACGAACTAGATTCGATAACTAGATTTGACCCCAACACAGATTGAGCAATTACAACAGGTGAACAACAAATTCACTCGTGCAGTCAACTTTTGACTCAACAGTATTCTAGAAAGCTTCATCACAGAGCTTGCAGTTGTCACAATGAAGTCATACATCGCAGCAGAGCAAGAATTTCTATACAGACCTCGTAGAAGGTACATTTGATCATTGTATACTTCTATTAAAATATTTCTATATAACACAGGTGTAATGACAATGGAAGCAGACAGTTAGACTTCCCTACGTGCATGGGAGGAGGGGGGAAGCTTTGAAAGAGGAAGGATATATGGATGGAGGTGAGGATAAAGGAAAGAAGGAGGAGGTTATCGCAACATTTGAAGAATTCATCCATCAGTTTCTCGAAGTATACCTGGATGACTGGAAAGTCTATATTCTGTTGAAAAATGATGTGGAAGTTTTATGCTTGATGTTAGAACGATGCAAACAATGTCAGATATCACTAAACATAAAGAAATGTATATTTGGAACATTTTTTGGGATAATATTGGGCCATATAGTATGAAAACAAGGGCTATTGGTTGATCTGACAAAGATCATAGTCATTGTTAATTTACCAGTGCCAAAAACAGTCCATTACCTATGAGCGACGTTAAGACACACAATATACTATCGAAAATTAATCAAAGAATATGCGTAGATCACAACACCATTGGAAAAACTTTTAAGGAAGGATACAAAGTACCAATGGAACGACAAGTGTCAACACGGTCTGGATACCATGAAGTAAAATATGGTCATTGCACCAATATTAGTATTTCCAAACTGGGGAGAGACATTCCATGTGCATGTAGATGCATCAACGATAGCACTTGGAGCTATCTTAGCACAACCAGGAGCAGGAGACTTGTATCACCTAATAGCATTTGCAAGAAGAAAACTATCTGATTCAAAACAAAACTATAACACAACATAAAGAGAAGGCCTAGCTATGGTTTATGCACTTCAGAATTTCAGACACTAACTATTGGGAAAACATTTTAATATGTTTACAGATCACTCAACCCTAAAATACCTAGTCAACAAGCCAGTGTTGGGGGGTTTAATCTGTCGATGGTTACTATTATTTCAGGAATTTGACTTCGAATTAATCGTCAAACTAGGAAAACTAAATGCAGGACCTGACCACCTATCACGGGTCACAAATGGAGAAGAACCCGCAAGCTTATAAGACAACTTTCCAGACTCACAATTATTCTCAGTACAGATTGTTGATGACCACTTCATAGAGATCATCTAGTACTTGAGCACATGTACCGTACCGCAAGATTATACCACTACACAGAAGAAGAACCTGGTAGTTTGTGCATCTGACTATCAACGAATCGCAAGACATCTATATAAAATGGGCATAGATAGAATTTTACGAAGGTACATGTTAGAGGACAAACGACCAAGAATTTTAGCAGAAGCCCACAACATACTGGCAGGAGGATACTATGCAAAAAAATCTACCATGCATAGGGTACTTCACGTGGGATTATGGTGGCCAATGATTCATAGAGACTCAAAAGAGTATTGTCAGGGATGTGATGTCTATCAAAGGGTAGGAAAACCCAACAAAAGGGAGGAGATGTTGTTACGACCGCAAGTGACATTACAGGCATTTGATAAATGGGAAATAGACTTTGTGGGACCTATTAACCCACCATCCAAAATAATAGGGGAAATATACAATATGGGTGGAAGTCGCACCAGTAAAAGAATGCAACGCAGAGACTATTGCACACTTCTTATTTGAATAAGTAATTACTAGGTTTTGGTGCCCAAGAGTTTTGATGAGCGACCAAGGCACACATTTCATAAATATCACCATTCGCACGATTCTCGAAGAATTTGAAGTTCACCACCAGAGAAGCACACCATATCACCCACAGGCGAATGGTACAATAGAAGCGTTCAACAAAATTCTAGAGAACACACTAACAAAGATCTATAACGTCAACAGAGATGACTCGTACCTCAAAGTGCCTGCAGTATTATGGGCATATAGGACGACTTGTAAGAATTTGACAGGGAACACACCATTCAAACTCGTCTATGACCAAGAAGCGGTAGTTCCATTAGAATTTTTAGTACCCATCTTATGTATAGTCACTTTCACACAAATGACAAAATGCAACGCAATACAGGAAAGACTGAACCAACTGTTATAAATGGAGGAAGACCAAATCCTGACAGGATTCCATCAACAAGTGCAGAAGGCCAGAGACAAAGCATGGCACGATCGACACATTAAGAAGAAGAATTTCATGGAAGGAGATCTAGTATTGCTCTATGATAGAAAATTGTTTTAGTAGCCAGGAACGATGAGAATTCATTGGTTAGGACCATATGAGGTCAAATCTATAACAGACAACAGAGATGTACAGTTAAAAGATTTAGCAGGTGCAGACCTCAGAAGAATGATCAATGGGATTCGACTGAAGTTGTACAAGGACAATCGACCATCGACTGCACAGTAAAAAAAAAATCCCAAAATGCCACGAAAAAGCCACAAGACGCTCGAAACACGAATGCAGTAAAGGCAAGAGCAACAGTTACATGCCTAAGACAAACGACTGGGAAACAGAGAGTTGAAAAAAGAAGGATGACAGGTTAACATTAAGCAAAATTAAGGTACGACAAGGACTGATGGACCGTCGCATTAAACATGCCAACTAGAAACGGAAAGAGAAGCATAATGGCAAGTACGAAACTGTCGCAAATTAATTGAACCCATAGTTATGGTTCATTAATCACATCATGGAGGAAGCGTCCTTGATAAGATTCATGAAAATCCCATACAACATGCAAGCATGGAAGAAACTTGTCTATTCACGAAAGGAGAATAGAGAGAGAGCAACAACAGCTCGAACGAACAGAGCGAGACCATAATCCTCTAAATTCATTAGATGTTTGACACCCACTACTATGGAACCACCAAAGTCCACTAAACTAGGCCATATCGTGAGACCGACTAGAGTTCAGACTAGGTCACGAGGACTGATGAAAGAAAACGAGCAGCAACAACCGAATATTGTCGATATCGATGAGATCCCATCCCCAGAGATACCACCGGTGAACTCTACACTAATACTGGAGGAGATTCAACAACTACAACTAGAGGAAATGAAAGAGTACATGCGAGCAGAGGTGCAGGAACCTCAGAACAAGGAAGCAGAACCCCAGCAGGAAGTGCAACCAGAAAGCACTGAACCAACCATGGAAGGTAACGACATGACACAAAATAAAGGATCGGAAGGGAAACCAGATGATTCGTAGGTACCCAGCCTTGATCAACCAATAGAAGAGACCATAGGCACTACTGCGGCTTGTCTAGAATGGCTTACAGGGAAGCAACCAGGAATTACTGGAACTTCGTACCAACCACCACCATAGGAAGACAAAGTTATGATACCAAGCTCACCTCGCAAGAAACTGATAGCATAAATTGTGCTACCATGCATACTAGAGGGAGTACGGGTAGATTCGTAACTATTGGGTCATGTTGGGAAGATCAAGTATTTCGACCATGAGGTCTCAGACGACACCAAGTACCCGGAACTTGCGCCCAGGTTTTTTATGCAGAACATAGTGGTCAACCAACTTGGAGAAAAAATCATCCAACCACATCAGTGGGCAGTTGGACGGGACCGAACTGACATTTTAGGGTTGTTGAAACTTCCACACTTTGGAAGAGGCCAGTACATGATAGCATGCGTTAAGAAGATGTTAGCAGTTACACATGGAGGCGATATATGGCTAGATAGACCTGTCCCCATAATGATTGATTTTATTGCGCAAATAACATGACTACCCAGCCTAGGTATGGATCTCGCGCTGATTCTAGATGACAAATCCAAGGAAAAAGCGTTAGCAGATGAAATGAAGAATAAATATGGCACCACGAGGGGGACAAGAGGCATTATAATCAAATGAATCAACAATGCAACAAAATAATTGGGTGCAAAAATATTATCCTTTAAGTTGTTAAGAAAATGCCGCAAATACGAAGTACCGACAGGAGTCATCGCTATTGTAGCTCGATGCGCAGAAGGCACCTTTGTGAGTTGGGCACCTTATCTATTAAATTTGTTCCAAGTGGACTGCAAGGACATGCAGGAACTCACAAAAAATTCCATTACTCGTGAATGCTCACCCTCATAGCCTTCATGGGATGGTCGAAACCAGAGTATGTAGTTTTTGCTACTAGACCACAGCCAGCGAGAGCGAGATACCTAGTACTGAGATCTGGGCCACAGGCCAGACATAAGAGGGACAATGGAATATTATTTGAAGCATACCTACGAAACATGCAGGAATCTATTAGTCTATCATGGAGAATAACACCAGAAGCTATCACGCAATATGGGTACATCACTAAACTATGGGCTACATGTCAAGCCATATGGATACAACTAAGGAAAAATCTAGATAAACAGTGGCTATCGATGCGCTACTGCAACACAGAAGGTTATATATACATGGTCATCAATGAATGTCCTAATGAATGGAGGATCCCATCCATTCCCCGAGAAGTATTGGAAGGACCCGCGGAAGGATAAGAAGCACAGGCAGAAACACAGCCTCCGCAAATCGCAATGCCCAAGAAACCAAGGATGGCCCTAAACAAACCGACTCGGGAAAACGAAGGGTCAAAGAAAACAGGAACCCATAAGGGGCAGAAAGAGACCAACAAACAACCAAAACAATATAAGGGAGCACAAGAGACCGCCCCAAATCCCATCGAACAGGAGGCAGGGGGAACTAAAAGACCGATTGTATAGGCCGTAGGCACAGGCAAGAAATTAAAGGCGCAACGAGCATTACCAGACTATAAAATCATGGAGGAAGATGGAGAGATGATTGCCAGAATGGTTCAAGATTGTATAGCAGAAGACTTCAACCATGCAGCACATCATAGGGATAATATTCAAAAAGAGCTGGTAGAAATAGGGCATCTCCTCAGGACACTCAGAGAGGTCCAAAGAACAAGTAGTAGCAGAGGCATAGAGCCTTGGAAAAAAAAAACCAACGAAAGAGTGGAGGTTGAAGAAAGAGACCCAGACCTCCCAATGCCACACACAAACACAATGGTCCACATAAAATTGAGCATGCTAAGAATGGATGAAATAGTGGGACAAACACCACTGAATGATTTGGACCACATCCAACTGGTCCTGATGCGGATGCCATCAAGTGCACTGCACAAATTGCAGGTTAGCGTCGACCACGAAATGCATTCTTGGGCACATAAAAACTTAGTCGAGATACAAAAAGAAACAAAGTAGCAGGAAGCACTAGAAAAAGATTATGAGCAGGCCAAATCCGAAACTCAGAAGGAGATGGAACACAGGAACGAATTGGAACACAAAGTGAGAGAATTTTTTGGGAAACTTCCAAACACTGCACAAGTAAACAAACTCCCAGCCACAAAAAATATCGACCAGATTGCGCAGGAAATTGCTTGATACCAGAAGGAGATCAGGGATCTCTGAGAACAACTAACACCAACAACTCCACCGACAGTAAAGGAGCAAAGGAGGTAGGCAACAGTAGTGAAAATACAGGAGATGGAGAAGTAGGTTAGCATGACAGCTGACTTCCTTGACAAAGCCATGCAACTTTGGACAATAATGGAGGAGGATCCACAGGTTCAACGATGGGACAAGGAAGAGGAAAGGATCAATGCAAAAATGCAAGAACTCAAATAGAGGAAAAATACTATACCAATACCAGAACGCGTCAAGGGGATGCATGAGTTGAATAAGATGCAGGAAAAACTTCTCACTGTGCAGACACAAAAACATGAATTTTAGGCTCAAATATAACCACTACATGAATGGGTAGAAGAAGTACTCGCACAGGCAAAAGCAGATAGAACACAGATGGCACAGACAGAGGAATAATGCACAGGACTACTGAGCGACAAAGTGGAAATTCAGGTAATGGATACCATTAAGGAGAAGACTGCACAGGCGCTGACAAAAATAGCAGAGATGAGGGAAAAATTCCAGATGATGACAAAAGAGATCGAGGCAGCTCAGAAATATTAGTTGACTCGGGACGAGTCACATGTCAATGTTGGGGGTGTGTTGGTAGCAGGTTGAAGTGGGAAATAAATTGTTCACAAAGAAGAATGAAAGTTGGAAGAGCAATCATGGGAAGGAAAGAGTGCATGAGGAAAGCGACAACTGGAAAGAATCACAACATGTGCACATGCAAGAAGGAGGCGACAACTGGAAGGAAGAAATGAACTCGTGCAGAGAAGGAAGACCTAACGATAGTAGGGTTAGATTTTTTGTGAGGTTTTTTTGTAAATGGTTGAATATCCCGATAGATATAAATATAGATATGAAGGTATCATAGAAGAGTTTAGAGAGGTTCGTTGAGGTTGAGCTTTACTACTGTTGTAGAGTTGAGATTGTTTCTATGTAATGTTTTTTATTAGATATACTATTTTTGTAAATAAAGTTAGCTAAGAGAAAGAGAAAAGGTATATCTCGAGGAGTATATTAGGCTGAGGATCCTGGTGTGATTTAGTTTTCCTCACAGAGATATTACCCATCTGAGGAGAGTTGTAAGCGTGAGGCGCAAGAATTGCAGAACCGCTATAATAAGAGAGCCAAGACCCAAATATTTGTGGACGTAGCCCAGGAGGGGGTGAACCATGGTAATACCTATGTAATGTGATTAATGCATTCATATCTTTGTCATATTTTTAGTATTTAAATGTTTTATGGAATGAATGAATGAGTTATTGTATTGCTTGGTTAATTGTTGTGGGAATATAATGAAAAGATACCACGGAGGTTAGAATATAAAAGAGGATAACAGTAGTTCATAATACAAATCATAATTAATGGTTCATAATATAGATCCCCTATCCCATGCTCAATCCTAGGTTGTAAACACTTGAGTCTTACAACCACCCATTTAAAGCTATCTCGGGTGAGACTGTGCAGTGCATTCTGTGTATTGTGTTGCCTTCTGGTTTACTAGAAGGGCTGATAGTTTTAGGCTATGTTGGTACCCCTAAATATATGAACCCTGGGTCTATTACGCAAGCAGTAGAAAGAAGTCATCCATCTTAACCAACATGAGGTATAGGAACTATATATGCAGGACTAGATATGGTCTATCTTGAAAGCATAACAACTCAAAAATAACTAGGAATCACACTTGTATGACACTCCAAAGAATCAACTGCTTTCTCTCAAAAAGAAATATGGTTTGACAAATAAACTCAATGAACCTTCAATTAATCATTCATTGGAAGATATAGGAAACGTCACACTAATATTAATAAGAAAGGAAATAAAAAAAACATGAAAAAACTCGGTTACATATGAAATGAAAACACTCTGTAAATATACTATTTATATATGTAGCACTGCTTCCTAGAAGGGGACCATGCCTTCCTTGGGAACAAGATACTTTGAATCACTCAGTAAAAAACTAACACCAACAACACAAAGCAATAGTAATGGATCTTTATTATTAACTCAAAGATTTATATTACATAGATAGATTCCCCCTCTTTACTAAGTGCGTTCTTCATTCCTTCATACATACAAAAGGATCCTTTTCCAAATCGATATAATCATTTCCATGCTAAATCGCCTATCTTAATCTCTTATAAATAGAAATATAAAAAATAATTAAGTTTGTTGATTCATTACATTCATGATCGGATCCTACAGATCAGTCTAACTAGAAATTAATTGTAGAGAGTTTTAAGTATATCTATTCAATCTCATTCATAGGAATGTGATCGAGAATCTTGATTTTCTAATGAGTAGTCCAATTGTCTACATTAAAGGAGAATTTTCACCATATATTTGACCACAACTCCACACTTCTTATTACAAAACAACATGAAACCATATCGAGCCTCCAACCTCTAAAACCCATGTTTTCAATTCTCATCAAAACAACTCGAGATGTTCCAACCTTTAAAATCAGATCCAAAGCTAAACTCTATTGGTAGGAACTGAAATCTATGAACATGAATGCTTCATATTGCACATGAAATATTTTCATCATTCACCAACATTAGCAAAATATCATTTAAACCTTATTAAGTTATTGAAATCAAAGGAAATATATAAATTAATTAACATTTTACCTTATCATGCTTAATACTGCAAGTTTGATCTATATAGATAGTGATATGATAAGGGATGGATAGAGATATAGGAATTATTGAACAAAAAGATGGGAAAATCATTACAAAACCATCTCAGAATAAAGGTTGATCAGTATTCCTTTCCATGCCATGCTTGGCCTTGCATTGCCATGTTATGGTATGGTATTCCTATCCTCTCCTTGCCATGGTATGGTATGGTATGGTGCACCAGGGTTTCGCTCAATGAGTCATAGTGAAATTTTTGAAGAGGAGGTTGATTTTAAAGAAAACTATGTCGGGAATTTGTGGGTAATGTAGTCATGTGGGCCTTGGCCAAACAGACTGGTGGGAGCTTATGAAACTCCTTTATGCCGCTTGGTTTTTATTTTATGTCGCTGAACCAAATTGGCCACATGTCCCTAAATGGCTTGAGGAGGTTAGTTGAAACTCATGATAAACTCAAATCAAGACTAAGATGGATGAACCATCAGATGCATTGGATCTGAAGCACCGAGTTTCATCTCGTGGGGCCCCTCTGCTATTGTTCCATCCATCAGGAAACTGTTTTTTGGAGTATCTCTCATACTAGGGTTTTCCTCAATGAGCCATATAGGTGCAATTTTTTAAGAGGAGGTTGATTTTCAAGAACACAATTTTGGGAATTTGTGAGTAGTTTAGTCACGTGCGCCTTGGCCAAATAGACTTGCAAGAGCTTAGTAAACTCCTTTATGCCACTCGGTTTGGATTTTATGCCCCTAGAGAAAATTGGCCACATGTCCCTAAATGGATTGAGGAGGCGAGTTGGAACTCGCGATAAAACTCAAACCGAGACTCGGATGGACGAACTGTCATTTGCATTGGATCCTGAGAACCGGTTTTCAGCTATTGGGGCCCCTCCATTGTCATTCCATCCACCGAAAAACCATTTGTTGGAGTATCTTCAAGACTAGGATTTTTCTCAATGAGGCATAGTACAATTTTTGAAGAGGGGGTTGATTTTTAAGAACAATGTTTCAAGAATTTATGGGTACTGTAGTCTCATAGGCCTTGGGAAAATAGACTTGTGATAGCTTACAAAACTCTATTATGAAACTTAATTTGTATTTTATACCCCGGAACCAATTGGCCACATGTCTGTAAATGGATTGAGGAGGCACATTGCAACTCGTAATAAAAATCAAACCAGGATTCATATGGACAAATTGTTAGTTGCATTGGATCTAAAGCACTGGGTTTGAACTGGTCGAGACAGTCCACTATCATTTCGTCCACCAAAAAACCATTTATTGGAGTATCTCTGACACTAGGATTTTTCTCAATGAGGCATAGTGAAATTTCTAAAGAGGAGGTCGGTTTTCAAGAACATTGTGTAGGTAATTTGTGGAAGGTTTAGTGGCATGGTCCTTGGTTAAAAAAACTTGTGGAAGCTTACAAAACTCTGTTATGCCAATCAGTTTGGATTTTATGTCCCCGAACCAAATTGGCCACATGTGCCTAAATGGATTAAGGCTGTGAATTGAAACTCATAATAAATCTAGAACCAAGACTTGGATGGACAAACCATCAGTTGCATTGGATCATGAGCATCAGGTTTCATCTAGTGGGGCCCCTTCATTGTCATTCCATCCACTAAAAAAACGTTTGTTGGAGTATCTCTGTCACTACGATTTTTCTCAATGAGGCATAGTCCAATTTTTGAAGATGAGGTCAATTTCAAAGAAAATTGTTTCCAACATTTTTGGGTAGTGTAGTCATATGGGACTTGGCCAAAGAGATATGTGGGATCTTACAAAACTATGTTATAATGCTCGGTTTGAATTTTATGCCCCCATACCAAATTTTCCACATGTCCCTAAATGTCTTAAGGAGGTGAGTTGCAACTCAAATGCACAAATTGTTAGTTACATTGGATCCAAAGCACTGAGTTTCATCTAGTGGGGTCCCACCATTATCATTTCTTCCACCAAAAATCCGTTTGTTGGAGTATCTTCGACACCAAGGTTTTTCTTAATGAGGCATAGTGCAATTTATGAAGAGGAGGTCGATTTTCAATAACACTATGTCAAGAATTTGTGGGTATGGTAGTCATGTTGGCCTTGGACAAACATACTTGTGAGATATTACAAATCTTTGTTATGCTTCTTGGTTTCAATTTCATGCCCCGAAAAAAATTGGCCACATGTCCCTAAATGGCTTGAGGAGACGAGTTGCGACTCATGACAAAACTCAAACCGAGACTCAGATGGATGGAATGTTTGTTGCATTGGATCCTGAGCACTGGGTTTGAGCTAGTGGAGTCCCTCCACTATCATTCAGTTCACCAGAAAACCATTTGTTTGAGTATCTTTGGCACTAGGGTTTTTCTCAATGAGGCAAGTTGAATTTCTGAAGAGGAGGCTGATTTTCAAGAATATTGTGTTGAGAATTTGTGGGTAGTATAGTGGGATGGGCCTTGGCCAAAAATACTTGCAAGAGCTTACAAAACTCCATTATGGTGCTCTATTTGTATTTTATGGCCCAGAACAAATTGGCCACATGTCCCTAAATGGCTTGAGGAGGCGAGTTGCAACTCACAATAAAACTCAAAGCAGAACTAGGATGGAAGAAACTTCAGTTGCATTGGATATGGAGTACGGATTTTCATCCAGTGGAGCCCCTTTGTTTCCATTATTTCCACCACAAAATTGTTTGTTTGAGTATCTCTGGGACTAGAGTTTTCCTCAATGAGGCATAGTGCAATTACCAAAGAGGAGGTCAATTTTGAAAAACACTATGTCGGTAATTTGTGGGTAGTGTAGTCATGTGGGCCTTGCCCAAATAGACTTCTGAGAGTTTAAAAAACTCTATTATTCCTCTTGTTTTGGATTTTATTCCCCCAAACCAAATTGGCAAGGGAAGACATGACATGGGAAGGAATGGCAAGGCAAGGCATGGGAAGGAAAGGCAAGACAAGGAAAAGCATGGGCATGCATGAATAGGTATGGCATGGGAAGGCATGGGAAGGAAAGGAAAGGAAAAGCATGACAAGGCAAGGTATGGGAAGGCATGGAAAGGCATGACAATGAAAGGAAATACAAGGCATGGCATGGGAATGCATGGAAAGGCAAGCCAAGGTATGGAAAGGAATGAGAAGGCATGGCAAGGCAAGGAATGGGAAGGCATGAAAAGGAAAGGCATGGGAAGGCATGTAAAGTAAAGGAAAGGAGTGGGAAGGAAAGGCAATGAAAGCCATGGAAAGGCATGTCATGGAATGGAAAGGAAAGTCAAAGCATGGAATAAGAAGGCATGGAAAGGAAAGGAAAGGCATGAGAAGGAATGGAAAGGAAAGGAACGGCAATGTAAGGAAAGGAATGGTAAGGCAAGGAAAGGAAAGGTATGAGAAGGAAAGGAAAGGAAAGGAAAGGCATGGGAAGGCATGTCAAGGAAAGGCATGGGAAGGAATGGGAAGGCATGGCATGTCAAGGCATGACAAGGAATGGGAAGGAATGGAAAGGAAAGGTAAGGCAAGGAAAAGCAAGGCATGGTATGCCATGGAAAGGAAAGGAAATGAAAGGCTTGGGAAGGAAAGGAAAGTCAATGCAAGAAATTGCAAGGAAAGGCAAGGAAAATGAAGGCATATCAATGAAAGGGATGGAACGTAAAGGCATGGCATGACTTGTGAAGGAAAGTGAAGGAAATTGAACGAAAGAAAAGGAAAGGTAAGACATGTAATGGGAAGGAATGGAAAGGCTAGGCATGGGAAGGACAGGCAAGGAAAGTAAAGGTATGGGAAGGAAATACGAGGTAAGTGAAGGCATGGAAAGGAAATTGAAGCCATGGGAAGGCAAGGTGAGGTAGGCGAAGGCATGGAAAGGAAAGGAAATGAATGAAAAGGCAAGGCATGGAAAAACATGAGACTGCCATGCATGGAAATGAAAGGTAATGAAAGTGAAGGCATGGATAGGAAAGGAAAGGCATGGAAAATAAAGGCATGGCACAGAAAGTGAACAAAAGTTAAGACAAGGAAAGGGAAGGAAATACGTGGCATGAGAAGGCATGGAAAGGAAAGGAATGGGAATGAAAGGCAAGGGAAGGCAAGGCATGGAAAGGAAATTCATAGCAAGGAAATGCAAGTCGAGTGGAGGCATGGAAAGGAAAGACAAGGCATGGAAAGGCAAGGCATGAGAAGGCATCACATGCAAGGAAAGGAAAGGAAAGTGAAGGCATGGAAACGCAAGGCAAGGCATGGCATGGTAAGTG
Organism: Picea mariana; assembly: GCA_032191745.1. Lineage (NCBI taxonomy): Eukaryota > Viridiplantae > Streptophyta > Pinopsida > Pinales > Pinaceae > Picea > Picea mariana. Next base: position 27,552 of record JASDQU010241985.1, read on the forward strand.
GAGGAAAGTGAAGGAAAGGTAAGGCAAGGAAAGGCATGGAATGGGAATGAATGAAATGGAAAGGCATGGGAAGGCATGGCAAGGCAAGGCATGGGAAGGAAAGGCAAGTAAAGGAAAGGAAAGACATCGGAAGGTAAGGCATGGAAATGAAAGGCATGGCATGGCATGGAATGATATGTAAAGGAAATGAAAGTAAAGGCGAGGAAATGAATATGGGATTCAATGTCCAATATTTCGCCTCTTGTTGAACCCAATTCACATATTCAGTTCTATTGGGTAACAATTTCATGTGTTCAATTTCATCCATCACTTGTTTATGTTAGTTTAGTTTGTTTCTTATTTCTGGTTTCTATTTTCTAGATTTGTATCTTGTTTTCTAACTTGCAGGTTCACTAACTTTCTAACCATATTTTTTTTATTCCTTGTTAGATTACTAGGGTAGTTAAGGGAATCTCATTTTCTCACTCTTATGACAAAATACCCAAAACAAATTGGCGACTCCACTAGGAAATATAAAAAAAGCATGCGACTTCACTATGGATTATCTAAAACAATCCAACCATCTAGTGGCCATTCATGTTCAAGAATTGGCTCTCCAACCATCAACCACCATGGCAGGACCAAAAAACCTACTATATATAACCCGATACTATTCTTCCTAGTTAGGACAAACTTGGGCCCCCTCTACTAGTTATATTGGCCATCCACCACACACAAGGAGTGAGAAGATAAACACCTACTATCATCACCCATGGCATGGGGGAAATGCTTATAAATATGGGGGAAATCATATTGCCCACCAGAACTACAATCAAACCAAGAATAGATATACCAACCATACATGGACTAATCACCGATTCCAATTTTGTGAGCACTATGGTCACTCTACCCATCAGTTCCCTGAACTCACTCTAGTGTTAGTCCAAGAAGTTTGCTTGGATCACACTCAATATAATAAACTTAGTAGTTCTCCTTACACTACTTTGAGGTGCCCCCTCCCCAAATATGCACCCATTACTCCATCAGGTGAGGCTCCATGCACCTTGACATTATTTGTTACCCCTCACATGGGTAATCCCCGCTCACACCCAATCTACCTCATGATTGATTCTCAATCATGTAGACTTGGGGGAACCCCTTCCACCTCTAGTACCACAATGTCTACTAGACCCTATCCTTGTCAGGAAAATGGAAGTGTATACCCACACCCATCACGTGCCATCACCTTTTATTGGGATCAACTTGACCAAGGNCTCACACCCAATCTACCTCATGATTGATTCTCAATCATGTAGACTTGGGGGAACCCCTTCCACCTCTAGTACCACAATGTCTACTAGACCCTATCCTTGTCAGGAAAATGGAAGTGTATACCCACACCCATCACGTGCCATCACCTTTTATTGGGATCAACTTGACCAAGCATGACTTCCATCTTCTATTGCGTTTAAAATATAAGTCATGGTTAACACCTTTATGATTTATCTGTGTATTACAGATCATGGGGAGTCCTCAATAATTATGTCCTCGTCATCTTGGAACCAACTAGGATACCCTACTCTTATCCCATTGATGATTGAGTTAAGATCCTTTGATGGTAGACTTTGTTCCCCCTTAGGGATCTTACCTAATCTCCTCCTTGAGATAGGTGGTAAGACAATTTTGATCAATGTTGATGTCATGGATGGTCCGGTGGATTACAATATTCTCATGCGTCATGATTTTTGGGCCCAAGATATGATTAGTTTTATGACAATTATTAGATACTTTTTCTGAATGTACATATGTGTTTTTCATGTTTTGGAGAAACGTTTTGAAGAATTTTGTGCCAAAACGGTATAATCCACACCAGGTATGTATAATTCATGTTTTATATTGATCTTGAGTATAATTCATTACGTTTCTATGTTTCCAAGGATCTAATTCATGTTTTTTTGTGTTACAAGGAAAAATTGCATCACGTTTCTGCTTCTGACACTTAGTCTAGCACTGCATCCAGTACTCAATTCGGTACCCGGTCCGACACTCCGTCCAACACCTCATCCTGCACAAAAATGGTGGGCGATTTGGTGGTTATGGTATTGGCAGCCAGTGGTGGGTTAATCAGGAACATGGGTTTTTCTCGTGCTTTCCCCCTCCAACTATTGAACTCTTGACAAGACAGTTTAGGTTGTTGAGCAAGGCGATTATTGGTTCTCTCTATTTCGGCAGTTAGGGCACCATTAATGTGATTTGTTGTGTTTAGAAGTGGTTCGACCCTCCATTGGTCAACCACTTGGTCTATAAATCTTATAAATACCACCGTGGTGGCAATACAATAGCTAAGAAGCAGTAGAAGAAGTAGAGGATTAGAGACAAATATGTTTTCCTCTATTTTTGCTATTTTGCAATTGCCACAATTATATAAAATTGTGTTTTTGAGTTTTAATTGTGAAATCGATTTGTTGAGTTCGTGGTGTGCCTTTGAGAAGTGACCATGACTTGTTGAGGAGCTCACTAGCAGTCTGGTAACTGTTCTTTAATTTATTTATTCATTTCATAGCTTAGATGTCTCTTTTTATTTCCTGTACATGAATTGTTCTTTTATTTCTTTGCTTTCTAATTTGTTGTTGCAATTTAATTATTTTAACTCTCTTTTGTAGGTTAGTATGAAGGCTTGTGTTAATATGCATTGATTATGTATTTAGGAATGAATTTGAAAATTCATACATTAACCCCATGTGCAATTAGATATTATATTGTGTTTTATTTATGCTTTTAGAATCAAGTTTAAAACATAGTTTGAAACAAAGTAGAACAAAGTTTTATTTCATGTTTTCTTCAACAAGGATTCAGTGGATGGATAGGGTTAGTTTCATTTTTTAATTGCAGATTGCTTATTCTATTGTCATCTAGATCTTTCTTAACTAGTTTTTAGTTAATGTATTCATTAGTTTACTTTATATATCTCATGCTTTAATTTATTTTTCTAAGCATTTTCCTTCTTGCACTTTGAATTGTTAAAATAGATATAACATAGTTTCATTTTATGTACATTCTTTCCTAGAGTTAGATTGCAATTCCAGTTCTTAGTTAATGCTTGAATTTAATTATAATTTTTTCTTACATATCATAGAAGCACAATTAAAATCTCGTTATATTGTTGATGGTTAATACATGAGTAATAATTCCATGAATATGCAGGGTAATTGATGATTGTTTCTATAATGGCTAAGTTCTCATTAGATTGTTTAATCCACACCTTTCACTTTGCTATTGAAATCAGTATTAATCTTATAACTCTTGAGTTATATTTTGTTGTGAAGCGCCATCGAGATATTATAAGACACCAGAGACATTCACTCAACCACCAACACTATATTTGAGTTTTTTTAGGTTAAAAGATAGTTTCTTGCTTTCATAGACCATAAGATAGTTTTATTGTTGTTGTAGGATAGATAGTCTTTTGCTTTAGTAGATTAAAGAGCAATTTGATTATCATAGATTA
>JASDQU010241985.1:41787-54705 GCA_032191745.1 Picea mariana
TCTTAGCCATGATACTAAACACTCACCCAGGTAGAATGTTTCTCCACTGGTGATTCTTCGGTCATCAATACAATCTACCCAATCTACATCTGTGTAGGAAATAAGTGATAGATCCTTTCCTTTTGCATACCATAATCCAAACTCTTCAGTTCCTTTGAGATATTTGAAAATCCGCTTCACTGCTAATACATGTGATTCCTTTGGTGCTTCTTGAAATTGTGTCACCTATCCAACTGCATGCATTACATCTAGTCTGGATGTTGTCACATATAGTAGGCCACGAATCATTGACATGTATTTTCTCTGATGTGTAGACTTTGAATCATCATCTTTTCTCAATTTGCAACTGGTTTGCATGGGAGTGATAACTGGTTTGCAATATTCCATTCCGAACCTCTTTAGTATTTCTCTGGTATACTTGGTTTGATAAATAAAAATTCCTTGGTTTCTTTGGCGTATCTAAAGTTCCAAAAAGAAGGATAGTTCTCCAAGTAATGACATTTCAAATTCATTCCTCATATTCTTTGCAAATTTCTAGCATAGCATGTCATTATCACTACCAAAATGATATCATCAACATAAAATTCAATTAATAAAATACTATCTTGACTTACCTTGATGTAGAGGTTGTTGTCTGCATTTCCTTTTTTGTAACCTAACTGTTGTAGATATTTATACAATCTAGAGTACCATGCTCTAGGATCCCATTTTAGACCATACAAGGCCTTCTTTAATGTACACATATAATATGCATTCTCTGACAACTGAAATCCTTTTGGTTGTTCAATTTAGACTTCTTCTTCAAGTTCCCCATTCATAAAATATGATTTTACGTCCATATGATACACTTTAATATTTTCGAATCACGCATAAGCTAAAAGCAATGAGATTGCTTCCATTATCGAAACTGATGAAGATGTCTCTTCAAATTCGATTCCTTCAACCTATACATATCCTTTACATACCAATCTAGTTTTGTTCCTTGTAACATGTCCATCTTCATTCAATTTATCCCTGTATACCCACTTTGTGTGAATCACATTCTTATCCTTTGGTCTTGGAACCAATTCCCAAGTGTCATTTTTCTCTATTTAGTCCAATTCTTCATCCATGACCTTATTCAAAAATCCATCCTTGTTGGCTTCCTCAAAACAGGTTGGTTCAATCGTAGATGTGAGTTCTAGGTGTGTTTGTTCTGGTGAATGCATTCTTCTTCTAGTCTCAACTCCTACATCTTTGTTTCTGATAATCTGATCTGAAGGATGATTCTTCAGTACTCATCTGATAGGTGTCTTTGGATGCACTTGCTGAACTTGCTCTTCTTCTTCTGTCAGATCCTCTTCATCTTCCCCTTCTTTTTCATCTTTTGTTTCTTCTTCGTAAAGTTGTTCCATTGATTCATTGTCTTATTCCTTAAATTCTTGTCTACCTGTTTCATCAATTGTTACTTTGATGCTTTCCACAACTTTTTTCAATCTCAGGTTGTAACACTTGTATTCTTTCCTTGTACTTGAGTAACCAATAAGTACTCCTTTGTCCACAGGAGAGTCAAACTTTCTCATTCTTTCATCTTCTCTTTTGATGTAGCATTTGCTTCCAAAAACTCTGAAGTTCTTCACATTTGTTGGCCTTCCTTTCCATAGCTCATAGGGAGTTTTGTCAGTGTTGTTTCTAAGAATTACTTTGTTTTGAATGTTAATTGTTCTATGCATTGCCTATGTCCAAAAAATATCTATCAATTTGGAATCCACTAGCATTGTTCGAGCCATTTCCTATATTGTTTTGTTCTTTCTTTCAACAACTCCATTCTATTAAGGTGTCCTAGCAACAAAGGATTTAATTTTCATTCCATGAAATCTCTACTAGTCCATAAATTCCTTTGAAGTGAACTCTCCTCCATTATCAGATATCAAGAAATTGATTATTGAATCCATTTCATTTCCAACCATTTCCTTGTAGATCTTGAAGTTTTCAAAATCTTCTGACTTATTCTTGAGAAAACAAACTGCAATCATTCTTTTATAATGATCAAATAATAACATAAAGTATTTATAAACTTTTAAACCCTTTGTTGTAGTTGGTCCAACTAGATCACTATGCACAATTTCGGTGGTCTTGTCATTGAATATTCCTTTGATTTGAATCTGTTCTTTGTTTTCTTTCCTTATTGACAATGCTTGCATAAAGTGTTGGTTGGTTTAGTGATCTGGGGCATTTCTCTGACTGATTCTCTTTTGTTGACTTTGACAGGGTTATAAAAATGTATGTAACCCATTCTTTTGTGCCATAGCCAACTTTCATCTTCCTTTCCTAGACAACAATTTCCATTTCCAATTTCACTTAACACATATATGTTGCTTGAAGTTCTCATAGTTGTAGCAATCAATTTTCCTGAACCTTCTTTTATTATCTCTCACTTTGTGAATCGAAAGTAACTTTATGAACTTGGTCACACATTTGAATCACACTTAGAATATTATGTTTCATATCTTTTACTAGTAGAAAATTGTCTTCCTTTGTATTCTTGTTCCCAATTATGACTGTGCACTTTCCAATGATTTTAGTTGAATCATAATTTCCTAAGGAGACTGGTCCATCTCTTTCCTCTCTTAATGTAAGGAACCTGTCTCTATCGCATGTCATGTGTTTTGAACAGTCATTGTAAACATACCAACCATGTTTATTCTTCTTAGCTTGTAGAGAGAGAGTGAATTCTTAATTGTTGTATTGATTTTGCTTTCTTATCCATGTCCTTTTCTGATGTTCATGTCTCTAATTTTTTTTATTCTGTTGTGGTTCTCTAGGAGGGATTGTCATTCTACAATCTTTGGCCATGTTTCTAAAGTTGTTACACTTGTACCATTCCACTTCAGTGCTCAATGATTCAAACCTATTGTAATTTCTTTGTGTTTCACTAGGCCTTCTTGGATAACCCTTTTGTGCATGACTTTCAAAGTTGTTTATGTTCCTGTTGTTATCTCTGCAATTCACAACTTTATGTCCAAAATTATTACATGCATAATATAAACCAAAAAAGATAGTTTGATACCTAGGAGTTGAAGATATTCTGAAAGGAGGTGCTCTTATGAATCCTTCTTCTTCCTGAGACCTATCTGTTTATGTTGGTCGTTGATTCTAAAATCTGAATCTTCTCGGTGGAGGAGTGTCCCTATAATTTTTTTGTAGACTTTCCTATCCCCTTTGATTGTTTCTTGATAGATTTTTGGATATGTTTCTTGTTCTGTTGTTTTGTAGCTTGATCCATTTTCTGTCTGATTGTATCCAAGTCCATACTTCTCATTATTACGCCTTTGAATTCTGATAATGTCATTCAAAAATTTTGAGTTGTTATGCATAGTTTTCTTTTGAAGATCCTTTCTTAATGTAACAATCTTTGATTCCAAATTTTCAATGATATTCTCTCTTACTTCTAGCTTTTCTTTGAGTGCTTCTTCAATTATTTTATCTTATTCAATTTGAACCTTCAAATTTGTGATCATTTTTTCTAATTCATGAGTGTCTTCTTTCTTGTCTAGTTCTGCTTGTAGCTTCTTCTTTTTTCCTCTTTTCTCTTCTGATAACTTCTATGGCACTCAACAATTCCTCCCGATAGTCAACTTCTGCCTCTTCAATTTCTTCTTCGACTTATTCATATTCTTCTTAGGCTTCTTCATATTCTTCTTCAGAGTCTTATTTATCAGATTCTTATACTTCCATGAATAGAACTCTTTATGTCTCACTATCACTGACTTCATCTTCATCTGATGATGATATGTCTTCTTTGGTGCATAAGTTTTTCTTGAAAACTTTCTTTGTGGTTATTTTTCCTTTATATGTTTGTTTTCTTTTTGAGTAACCTTCATCATATCTCTTTTTCTTATGCGGACATTTGTTAGAAAAATGACCAATACCATCACAATTAAAACAAATTAAAGGAAGATTACTTCTATACCTGTCATTGGTTCCCTTGTTCAGTCTTTTGAAAAATTTGGCCACTTCTTCATCATCTTCTGAGACGTCACTATTGCTTCTATGTTCTTTTTCTTGTTTATTTCCCTTTTTCTTTGATCTTTTGGATGCTTTGAAGGGTGCTTCTTTTACATCTGAATTTTCCTATTCAGTTCTCATTTCATATGATGTGAAGATTCCATATAGTTCGTCCATGCTTATTGAGTTGAGATATTCTCTTTATTCTAGTGATGATATATTAGGGTCAAATCTCATAGGAATAGATCTTAGTACATTTTGAACAATTACAGATTCTTTGATTTCTTCTCCCAATCCCATGATTTCATTTACTGTTTCATCAACTCGTAAGAAGTAAGCTGCAATATTCTCATCTTCCTTCATCTTTAGTTGTTTGAAATGACCTCTGTAATTTTGAACCTTTGCTGCTTTGACTTTTGAATATCCTTCATAAATATTTTGAAGTTTTTCCCAAATATCTTTAGTGGATTTACAATGTGAAACTTTGGTGAATATCGTTTCACCAAGACCATTCAAAATTTCAATTGTGGCTTTGGAATTATTCTTACCGAGTTTCACTGCTTTTTCATTTGTTGGTGGAGTTGTTGGTACTGTGTATCCATCTACAATTGATTGTAAAATTTCAAATCCATGTGCCTGTATATATGTCTTCATCCTTATGCTCCAAAATGAATACTTTCATCCATCAAACTGTGGTATTCCATTTTTATACAAGTTGTTTCTCTCCATGATCTACCTTTCAGTGGTTAAACTGATTTCTCAAGGAACCTGCTCTGATACCAATTGTTGGATTATTGAGAGGGGGGGTGAATTAGTAATAGACCTTTTTAACCATATAATCCAAGTGTTATATCAATGTAGCATTATCATCCAATAATTGTAGAGTAAATAAGAAATGAACAAATGAACAATCATACACATACAAAGTACACTAGTGTTTTACGTGGAAACCCAAAGTGGGAGAATACCATGATTTTTTTTTCTTATATGCCTTGAAGAATTACATTCAGTGGAAGCACCAACTTCCTTTGTTTTCCAGCTACAACTGGAAGGAGGCCTTAACCCCTTGTTTCTTAGGCCACAACCTGAGGGAAGCTCCAACTCCCCAATTCTATGGATACAACCAGAAGGAGGCTACGACCCCCTAAGTTCTACGGCTACAGTCGGAAGGTGGCTACAACCACCTGTCATTTCCCCATCCAACCTCCCTAACGTAGAAGTAGAAATATGGAACCACTATCACACTATCACTGTGATATATCCCATTGTACAGCTGTATCAAACTGTACCACTACCCTGCATCCAACCTATACAACTGCCTTGTAATCAATTTGTACATGAACTGAACATGTATCAACAAAATACAATAGTTACATGACCTGTAGTGCTGCATCATGCGTATGTACACACCCTATCTGTTTTGCAACCCCTGTATGTACGCGATCAAATTGTTATGCAGCCACTGTATGCCTTCTTAAAACTAGGGTTTTCTTTCTCTTGAAAACTTCTGACCCTCTGTAAATTTTTCACATAGATATGTAACTTGTCATTGTATCCAGACTATAACGGTACCCTGTACATGCATTATCATACATAAACTTTACCCAAAGCATATATATCTCTCTCTATCCATGTGCCATATAGGTGTATGTAACCATGAACAATTATTATAACCCTCACATGATCTAGTCATCAAACCCTCTCTGATATTCAACCTCTCAATACATCAACTATTTCACAATTACAAGCTCTCAACCATGTACCACAAAAACCCTTATCCATATGCCAATAAATATAATATGTGCCTCAACAAGAAGTATGAATGATAAATATACCATCACTATGTTTCTGTAGATCTAACTTATGCAGAAGATCCCATGTAGCCACTAGTCTCTCCAGGGAGAGTTCTTAGATCTCCATAACCATTTCTCATGCATACATCAAAATACAACTATTTAGAGAAATAAGACATACCTTTTGAACCAATGGATAGATCTGATGTATGTGATCACATTGGACCTTCCTGTGAGCTTTATCTCAAAATATAGAACCCTTTCATCTGCATCTCTTCAAGTTTCCATGGATCTACCAACATGTATGCACCCTAATACACTACCAGCCCGTGTACATACTCAGCATAATACACTGTCAGCCCGCATATTGTATGCACCCTACACTGTCAGCCCACATACACCTCAAAAACTAGGGATTTTTAGTATTTGTTGTAATTCCAAAACTTTCATCGTAAACCCTTCGTACTAACTCATACTTTCGCAGCTTTAGATGTATCAATGAGTACTTGCAATAATCCTTACACAACAAAATATAATGTATTCAAGTGTGTTTTAAATGAGATATCCTTTCCTCTTATTTATACTTTCATGTAGAATCCCACTTTCCTTATTTTAGGGAGTTCTCCATTAACTTTATTATTTAAATAATTTCTTTTGCAAACAATTTGACTTTTTGGGGCTTCTAGATAACTCATGAGGGTCCACCAACTTCACATCGCCATAACTCTTTAACCGTGAGGAGTTATGTGACATTCCACATACCACCAAAAATGGCATGAAAAGCACTATACATCTTGGATAGTTTCACTGACAAATTCACTAACCTTCATCTCATTATTCCACAATTAAACATTGTTTATCTAACCATACTTCTAGGATAACTCAATCCACAAAGCGTATTCCCGTGAGGGCTTTCACCATAAGAGGACCACTTTGGAGTTCATCCATTTGTACTTCTTATCAACTATGACACAAAAATAATGAGTCATATTTACATCAAACAAACTTGGGTCCATTACCCAAACCTTTCTTCTACCAGACTTTCTTCAAGGGTTGACATCAATGACAACCAAACTTAATCAACATATATAAGTCTGATTCATTAGTTTGTAGATGATGACTAATAGTATATGCACAGAGGATAGAGAGTAAAAAATAGAGGTAGAGAGAACAACCAGGAGTAGCAACAACTAAAGAGTTTAAGAAGTCTAAGAACTAGCAGGATTTGTAACCCCACATGGCATCACAAATATTTGGCCATCTTTCACCCACAACCATAATTGTTTAAGTATTTCACCAATTAATCTCCAAACCAATTTCACCCTATCCGTAAGTGTGAAGAGAAGAAAATCAGATGATGAAATCACTTTGGCAGGTGAGGACCTCTATTATTCATGCATGCGTAGTAAAATGTAGAACATTGAGTAAGCGAGGAAACTCTAGAGGATCTCTATTAACTGGAATTTGAACCTTCTTCGAGGGACTCCATGAATTATGTGGTGTTTTTTGGTGTTATTTTCCAATACATTCCTATTTTCCGATGCAACCATCTAGTATTACATATAAGATTATATTGACATCCTTATCTATTAACCTACGATAGCTATCCTTTTCTAATGTTGTGCCTTTTCCCGTTGTTATGTGTAGCAGACATCCTACTGTATTGAAATACATATAAATATGTATTCTTTCTATTGTTTCTTTGTCCTATGGTGTATAGGCTCCTTTACGATCCAGGTTAGACACAAATTTACACTTTATTAAATTCAAGGCTTTGCCATGGATACTTGCAATTATACACCTACTCCATTTCAGTCAGGCATTACCCTTTCTACAAATTTCTCTTCATTGCACACTAATCCTTCGTTATCAACAATTGGTTCAGAGTCTCTCAAACCCCTCTTGACATCTCTTTTGCAGTAGGGATTCTTTAAAGATCCTCATGAGAGTCATTGGAAGGATGCAAAGTGAATTCTTATGTACATTTAGGGCACTACCAATTTTGGAATTCAATACACCTATGGTACTTCTTGTCTTTTGGGCTTTCACAGATTATGATTGGGATAGTTTAGTTGATGATTAGAAGTCCACATATATTTTTGTTCATCTTCTTCGCTTCACACTATTTCTCAGTCTTGCAAGAAACAATCAATAGTTGCATTATCCTAACAAGAAACTAAGTATCATGGTGGATTTCTTGATAATCAGAAAGTTATTTGGATTTGTGTAACATCCCACTGTTGCGTGCACTGAGCAAACTTATTCTTTGAGGACACTTGCTCGCAAGTGATTTGGATTATTATACTTTTGGACATTTGATTTATGATTCTGAGGCATTATGAATTGATGACATGTTATTTTGGTGCATTGACATTGACAGGTGCTATTGAATTGGATTTCCAGAGTGTGTAGGATTTTGGACCTCGAGGATGTAGAAGGATTGATGGAACCCCTTGGAATGCGGATCGAGTTAGGGAGTGGACTATTGGGGTTTGATTGTTGTATATATGACATTTTTTCATCTGATTAGATGATATGATTATGGATTTATTTATGACATGATTCGTTGATGATGCAGGCTAATGATAGCTTGCCGACTAGACTCACATGCGGAGTAGAGGGGTCACACATGACTACCAGAGACGTTGAGGGAGAGGTGTAGAAAAAACCCTTCCATATCCTACTCGCACTCTCACTGTGGCTCAAACTATAGGTTAACGACTACCTAGCTCGAGAATACCCATGATGTCGTGAGGGCCCACTGCAATAGTCGCTCACGATGATTCTAAGGGCTGCGCAATAAGGTAGGGGCCTTATTCCTTAGAGGCCCTTAGTCTCCAACAAGATCACCTGACGGAGTATTGACTCCAGGGTTTTTGATGTCTACCAAGTCATTCAAGAGGCGAGTGGCACCCTTGTAGCACGTAGTGCGTCCTGAAGGGCATGTCGCGCAAGAAAAATGGAAAAAGGAGAGTGGCATCCTTGGAGCACGTAGTGCGTCCTGAAGGGCACGTCATGCAAGGGAAATAGTATGGGGCGAGTGGCACCCTTGGAGAACCTAGTGCGTCCTGAAGGGCACGTCATGTTGCTAATTAAAAAATGAATGAACCTAAATGGCCTTAGAACGAATAATTTGATGAGAAGGATTTAAACCAATTTCCCTAATAAAATGTCACCTAGCCCAGGAAAATAAAGTCTAGGTCTAAGCGATACTTGTGATAATATATATATATATATATATATATATATATCCATTTATATAAAAATAAAAATATAAATAGATAAATAATAATGATAATCATCATTAATCATGCGACGAGAAGGGGGTAAATAATTCATTTAATTTATAAAAATCTTTTGGGGGATAAAATTTAAAAAGGGAAAAAAGGGGAAATAATTGTTTTGTCACTTATGCTAATTAAAATTTATTAATTAAAAAGGAAAAAGGGAAAAGTTAATTTTCTACACCTGCCAATTTGAGTTTTAAATGAAAAGGGAAAGAGGGAAATTTAAAATAATAAGGAAACTAAGAAAAAGTGGGAAACATCAAAAGAAAGGGGAAACAAAAGGAAAAAGCAGAAAGTCTAACTTAGTAAGGTATCTAACATTTAATAAATTTCTAAATTAAACTCAACTAGTAAATTAGTAAGGGGGGAAGCCATTAAAAATTGTACGAGAATATGGGTACACCTAGGAGCGATTCTAGGAGTGCTTTTAGGTGGGTGAGGGAAATAGGAGTAATTAATAAATTAATGAAATTAATTTATGGTGCAATGAAGGGGATGGGTGACACAGGTACAGGGAGGATTTTATGAATTAAATTGTTGAAAAATAAATTAAATGGGAATTTGGAAAAGTAAAGGACTTTGAAACTCTATATAATGGAGGGAGGAGAAGGATGATGGATCTCTTCTGTTATGCGTAATGTTACACTGCAGAATTTTAGACTTGACTGACTCGGCTTGTGTGAGTTGGGATACCCATCTCAGTGAGGAGAAATAGCTCGGCCCTACGAGGCGAGTTGGGAGCTAGGTGCTCTCAGTTTTAGTGTGTGTGGCCCCTTTGCGGCTCAGGGGGCTAAAGAGGAAGAAGAGTACCCCTAGTGTTGGCTAGGAGGTACCGATGAAGTCTCATCGATCGGTAAGTAAGAATTGCATGGAGCATGTGGGACAACAACTTAGAGCAGGTGACTTGGGCTACGGTATGCTTCCTTTATTTCTGCATTGTAGATTATTAGTATACTTTACGCTTTTAGTTCTTTATTTTTAATTGGGTAAAGAAAATGATTGACTTAGTGTTTTAATTGATAGAAGAATATCCCCCGTATCCTTAAGCTCATTGTTGATCGATTCCCTTGGCTTCGATCCCTGATTGTTGTGATTGTCCTATGGTTTTATTGATTGGTGATGATTTTGAGCTTTTTCTCCGCAATCGTCCCTAGCTCATCAGTCCACGCCAGAGCAGTCGGACACGAGTCAGATCGACAGTCGCCACTTCGGTGCTAATAGACATATAGATCTTAATGCCTTTCTTTTCTGTGTGTGGATGGTGAGCGAATGATGTGTTTCCTAGTTGTCTACCCCTGTTGATTGTTCCAGGTTGAGTGTTTGTCTTGTTTCTTGATGCGAATATTTAACTCTGCAATTTATTGATTGATGATGAATTTTTACTTTGCCTTGGGCCACTTTGGACTGTGTTTTATTCTTTTATTACTGTGTGATGGTCGAATGATATTACTCTTACTATGACATTTTTCCCTTGCATTTTACCTACGGCTTGATGGTCGATATCCTTTTATTGTTTTACTCTGAAATTGATTCCTTGCAAACTGGCGAATGTTCCCTCTACAATTTAATACATTGACTAGAAATTTTCCTTCTTTGCAATCTCAATTTATTCAACGACAACTTTCCTCTGAGAATTCATACCTATTTTGACTTCGTTATCATGTGTTTGTCTTTGCGATTTAGATATCAACAAGCCTGGACTTGACTGAGCATTCACTGCGGGTTTTTTTTTCTACTATGTATTAGCTGGGTTTTATTACTAGGTATTAACAATGATTGACTATGTAATAGTGCATTTTACTGATGCATGTAATGCGTTCATGAGAATTCATTTTATTTGGTAGTGAGAAATTAACGGGATTGGACTTTATTTGAATGGTTTTATGGTAATTTGTTTTACCCTGGGGATGCCTTTTGGTATTTGAAGCCACCAGTAAATTCAACAAAATAATGTGATTTTGGCTTACACAGAAGCAAGTGACTCAGCTTTCTTTTCAAGTTCAAAGAAATACATTTCTTTTAGGTAAACTGTCATTTTATCCACAATTTCCAGCCTATTTGTTTTTCTGAGAGGCTCACCTACAATGGCTTAGTGAATCACTTATTTTCTTGCTGCAAGTTAGAGTAGGAAAACAAATACCTTTAATCCTAAGAAAGAAAAATTATTATACATTCACCCAATAGGCTTAATCTTCTCAATATTTTCCAAATGTCACCAAAGTTAGTATAACAGTAGGGAAAAAAAATTAACGTTGTATCCTTCAGAAAATTTGAAGGTCAAAACTTTGATCAAGTTCTAAGTCCTTGTGTAATTAAGGTAGGACACGCTTTATCCAGTTATCAGGTTTCTTTACAAATTTTAAAAATAAAAATGAAAAGCACGAAATGAAAACTCATTAACTGTATTTTACGTTTTCATGCTTAATGACTGCGCTTTACTTATGCTTGGACTGAGTTGGCATGTTCCTTAGTCTACTTATTACCTGGACAACAATTTTTCCCATTTATGTGACCAAGATTTTGGGATAAACCACTGCATTTTTTACTGTGTACTGAATGGTGACTTACACCGATGCTCATTAATAACGACCTTATGCCACCTGCACAATTTTCGATTCGTCGAATGGGACCATGCACAGTCATTTTTGTTGTGTGATTTATGTTCTTGGTATTGTTTTTTGGTATTGCTTTTACAACTTTAGTGTGAATTAAATAAATATTATAATTTAATTTTTTTTCCATGTTAAAAGTTATTCGTTCCTCATTGAATGTCTACACTTGCAACATTTTAATAGCACTAGTTGATTGTCAGTGCCTCAATTTGTTCAGTCAGATAATTAATTTTGGTGAATCATGACAGCTAGTTATTGTAGCATACAACGACCTCATCTGGGAAAACGTTGATTTTCACAGCAAATTTTAAGCCAACTCTAGCCTGTACACCTGCACCCTAATATATAATCTGCATTAACACCAATTAGACCTCTTATAAGTTGCTTTTTTACTAGCCTCTTGATTATTATTAGACCCCCATAGCATTACGGTCGGACTGCAATACCAGACTTTAAATACCTGCATTTGAGCATTTAATCCACAACGTTGATGCACTGTTAATACTCAATGGTTGTAAAGTTTAATAGATAGCTTGCTTTTATTTGTTAATATTGTTGGATAGCATGTTGGACATTAATTTTGTTAATAGGATTTTAACTACATCATTATACGTTAATAATTGTTATATATTGGTAATTGCTAATTTGAATTGTAATTAGTGATAAATTTAGACTTGCTAAATGAGATTGCATTTAATGTTAATTAGATTTGGAATTAATGACCAAATTATAGTTTGGACCGACTAAATTGGATTGGTAAATAATATTAAATTAGATTGTAATTATTGACAAATTTTTGCATTTATTGATGGTGGGGTGGTGGCGAAGTCATGGTTTTAGATTGCATTTTTCCTTGATTATTGACATCTGCATCTTGCTGGCATGTTGCTAAGTGGCGTAGGTGTAGCCTTCTGGTCATTGTTTGCTTGTAGTGCATCAGAGTTTTCTAGAGTCCTTGGTCCAATTATGATGTGTCGCGCCAAGGTTATATCCATGCCTATCACCTAGGGATGACATGATCCCTTATGAGGGGATCATTGCATGCCCTAAGGAATAGAGGCAAAGGATAACTTGGCCGAGGTCTGGGCTTTCTATGTGGGTGTTGTTGATCGATGTGAGTTGCTATTAGTGTTTAGGTTGTAACACTTTCATTCGTTTGGTTTTCACGCCTTGAGGTTCTAGTGATTGGTCATCAAGGCCATTGTGTCGGGCGAGGATATTGTCCCTTAGCTTATAGGC
>JASDQU010241985.1:63046-85042 GCA_032191745.1 Picea mariana
TATTAAAGCAAGGAAACAACTAACTACTCTAAGATAACTTCTACTACAAGTAAACTGATTAAGACTACTCATTGAGCAACTAACTAAGCTAAGAGGAAAGTGAATTCTATTCTCAATTCAAACTTCAAAACTATTTCTAATTCATAAAAGGAAATATATTTAATTGAAAGAAGGAAGAACTAACAACTAACCTTTAATCTATGATAATCAAATTGCTCTTTAATCTACTAAAGCAAAAGACTATCTATCCTACAACAACAATAAAACTATCTTATGGTCTATGAAAGCAAGAAACTATCTTTTAACCTAAAAAAACTCAAATATAGTGTTGGTGGTTGAGTGAATGTCTCTGGTGTCTTATAATATCTCTATGGCGCTTCACAACAAAATATAACTCAAGAGTTAAAAGTTCAATACTAATTTCAATAGCAAAGTGAAAGTTGTGGATTAAACAATCTAATGAGAACTTAGCCATTACAGAAACAATCGTCAATTACCCTGCATATTCATGGAATTATTACTCATGTATTAACCATCAACAATATAACGAGATTTTAATTGTACTTCTATGATATGTAAGAAAAAGTTATAATTAAATTCAAGCATTAACTAAGAACTGGAATTGCAATCTAATTCTAGGAAAGAATGTACCTAAAATGAAACTATGCTATATCTATTTTAACAATTCAAAGTGCAAGAAGGAAAATGCTTAGAAAAATAAATTAAAGCATGACATATATAAAGTAAACTAATGAATACATTAACTAAAAACTAGTTAATAAAGATCTACATGACAATAGAATAAGCAATCTACAATTAAAAAATGAAACTAACCCTATCCATCCACTGAATCCTTGTTGAAGAAAACATGAAATAAAACTTTGTTCTACTTTGTTTCAAACTATGTTTTAAACTTGATTCTAAAAGCATAAATAAAACACAATATAATATCTAATTGCACATGGGGTTAGTGTATGAATTTTCAAATTTGTTCCTAAATACATAATCAACGCATATTAACACAAGCCTTCATACTAACCTACAAAAGAGAGTCAAAATAATTAAATTGCAACAACAAATTAGAAAGCAAAGAAATAGAGGAACAGTTCATGTACAGGAAATAAAAAGAGACATCTAAGCTATGAAATGCATAAATAACTTAAAGAACAGTTACCAGACTGCTAGTGAGCTCGTCAACAAGTCATGGTCACTTCTCAAAGGCACACTACGAACTCAACAAATTGATTTCACAATTAAAACTCAAAAACACAATTTTATATAATTGTGGGAATTGCAAAATAGCAAAAATAGAGGAAAACATATTTGTCTCTAATTCTCTACTTCTTCTACTGCTTCTTAACTATTGTATTACCACCATGGTGGTATTTATAAGATTTATAAACCAAGTGGTCGACCAATGGAGGGTCGAACCACTTCTAAACACAACAAATCACATTAATGGTGCCCTAACTGCCAAAATAGAAAAAACCAATAATCGCCTTGCTCAACAACCTAAACTGTGTTGTCAAGAGTTCAGTAGTTGGAGGGGGAAAGCACAAGAAAAACCCATGTTCCTGATTAACCCACCACTAGCCACCAATACCATAACCACCAAATCACCCACCATTTTTGTGCAGGATGAGGTGTTGGACAGAGTGTCGAACCAGGTACCAGATTGAGTACTGGATGTAGTGCTAGACTAAGTGTCGGACGCAGAAACGTGATGCAATTTTTCCTTGTAACACCAAAAAACGTGAATTAGATCGTTGGAAACATATAAACGTAATGAATTATACTCAAGATTAATATAAAACATGAATTATACATACTTGGTGTGGATTATACCATTTTGGAACAAAATTCTTCAAAAAGTTTCTCCAAAACATGAAAAACACATATGTACATTCAGAAAAAGTATCTAATAATTGTCATAAAACTAATCATATATTGGGCCCAAAAATCACGACCCATGAGAATATTGTAATCCACCGGACCATCCATGACATCAACATTGATCAAAATTGTCTTACCACCTATCTCAAGGAGGAGATTAGGTAATATCCCTAAGGGGGAACAAAGTCTACCATCAAAGGATCTTAACTCAATCATCGATGGGATAAGAGTAGGGTATCCTAGTTGGTTCCAATATGATGAGGACATAATTATTGAGGATTCCCCATCATCTATAATACATAGATAAATCGTAAAGGTGTTAACCATGACTTATATTTTAAACGCAATAGAAGATGGAAGTCATGCTTGGTCAAGTTGACCCCAATAAAAGGTGATGGACCGTGATGGGTGTGGGTATACACTTCCATTTTCCTGACAAGGATAGGGTCTAGTAGACATTGTGGTACTAGAGGTGGAAGGGGTTCCCCCAAGTCTACATGATTGAGCATCAATCATGAGGTAGATTGGGTGTGAGCGGGGATTACCCATGTGAGGGGTAACAAATAATGTCAAGGTGCATGGAGCCTCACCTGATGGAGTAATGGGTGCATATTCGGGGAGGGGGCACCTCAAAGTAGTGTAAGGAGAACTACTAAGTTTATTATGTTGAGTGTGCTCCAAACAAACTGCTTGGACTAACACTAGAGTGAGTTAAGGGAACTGATGGGTAGAGTGACCATAGTGCTCACAAAATTGGAATGGGTGATTAGTCCATGTATGGTTGGTATATCTATTCTTGGTTTGATTGTAGTTCTGGTGGGCAATATGATTTCCCCCATATTTATAAGCATTTCCCCCATGCCATGGGTGATGATAGTAGGTGTTTATCTTCTTACTCCTTGTGTGTGGTAGATGGCCAATATAACTAGTATAGGGGGCCCAAGTTTGTCCTAAATGGGAAGAATAGTATGAGGTTATATATAGTAGGTTTTTTGGTCCTGCCATGGTGGTTGATGGTTGGAGAGCCAATTCCTGAACATGAATGTCTACTAGATGGGTAGATTGTTTTATATAATCCCTAGTGAAGTCACATGTTTTTTTTATATTTCCTAGTGGAGTCGCCAATTGTTTTTGGGTATTTTGTCATAAGAGTGAGAAAATGAGATTTCCTTAACTACCCTAGTAATCTAACAAGGAAGAAAAAAAATATGGTTAGAAAGTTAGTGAACCCACAAGTTAGAAAACAAGATACAAATCAAGAAAATAGAAACTAGAAATAAGAAACAAACTAAACTAACATAAACAAGTGATGGATGAAATTGAACACATGAAATTGTTACCCAATAGAACTGAATATGTGAATTGGGTGCAACAAGAGGCGAAATATTGGACAATGAATCCCATATTCATTTCCTCGCCTTTACTTTCATTTCCTTTCCATAGCATTCCATGCCATGCCATGCCTTTCATTTCCATGCCTTACCTTTTGATGTCTTTCCTTTCCTTTACTTTCCTTTCCTTCCCATGCCTTGCCTTGCCATGCCTTCCCATGCCTTTCCATTTCATTCATTCCCATGCCATGCCTTTCCTTTCCTTCCCATTCCATGTCTTACCTTTCCTTTTCTTTTGTTCAATTTCCTTCACTTTCCTTCACAATCCATGCCATGCATTTATGTTCCATCCCTTTCATTGATATGCCTTCATTTTCCTTGCCCTTCCTTGCCATTTCTTTAATTTCCTTTCCTTTCCTTCCCAAGCCTTTCATTTCCTTTCCTTTCCATGGCATACCATGCCTTTCTTTTCCTTGCCTTTCCTTGCCTTACATTTTCTTTCCATTCCTTCCCATTCCTTGTCATGCCTTGACATGATCCGGATTTATGTAGGAACACAATGAAATATATAAATACACATAACACAAAGATGCAGCGGAAATAAGACTTCATTTCATTAATAAAAAAATGACTGAAATATGCTTACAGACAGAATGGAAATAAACTAGGTAGGGCGCTGGTAGCTTATCTCTGAGAAGAGATGTGGCTGCTACTTGCATCCATGAGAAGATGATTACAATGAGGCTCTAGAGNAAGTCATGTGGGCCCCGTTTGGGTAAGTTAGTACATCAACTTCCCGGGGTCGTAACTTTTGCATACGATCTCCATTTTAGGCGTGTGATAGCTCATTGGAAAGGTATCATCGAGGATATTCATTTTGGGGGATCAGTGATGTCTTCACAAATCATTGAGAACCTTGACCTCAAAAATCCTTCATTTAGGCCCTCAAAATGGCCTCGGAAGTTAAAACCTGCTAAAAATAGTAAATTGCCAAAATTGCCAGAAAACTATTTATAGCTAGTCGGAAAAGGTGGGTGGCCACCGATATCCACCTGGATCATGACATGCCATGCCTTCCCATTCCTTCCCATGCCTTTCCTTGACATGCCTTCTTATGCCTTTCCTTTCCTTTCCTTTCCTTCCCATACCTTTCCTTTCCTTGCCTTACCATTAATTTCCTTACCTTGCCTTTCCTTTCCTTTCCATTCCTTCTCATGCATTTCCTTGCCTTTCCATGCCTTCTTATGCCATGCTTTTACTTTTATTTCCATGCCATGAAATGCCTTTCCATGGCTTTCATTGCCTTTCCTTCTCACTCCTTTCCTTTACTTTACATGCATTCCCATGCCTTTCCTTTTCATGCCTTCCCATTCCTTGCCTTGCCATACCTTCTCATTCCTTTCCATACCTTGGCTTGCCTTTCCATGCATTTCCATGCCATGCCTTGTATTTCCTTTCATTGTCATGTCTTTCCATGCCTTCCCATACCTTGCCTTGTCATTCTTTTCCTTTCCTTTCCTTTCCATGCCTTCCCATGCCATATCTATTCATGCATTCCCATGCCTTTCCTTTCCCTTTCTTTGCCTTTCCTTCCCATGCCTTGCTTTGCCATTCCTTCCCATGTCATGTCTTGCCTTGCCAATTTGGTTTGGGGGAATAAAATCCAAAACAAGAGGAATAATAGATTTTTTTAAGCTCTCACAAGTCTATTTGGGCAAGGCCCACATGACTACACTACCCACAAATTACCGACATAGTGTTTTTCAAAATTGACCTCCTCTTTAGTAATTGCACTATGCCTCATTGAGGAAAACCCTAGTCCCAGAGATACTCAAACAAACAATTTTGTGGTGAAAAGAATGGAAATGAAGGGGCTCCACTGGATGAAAATATGTACTCCATATCCAATGCAACTAAAGGTTCTTCCATCCTAGTTCTTCTTTGAGTTTTATTGTGAGTTGTAACTCGCCTCCTCAAGCCATTTAGGGACATGTGGCCAATTTGTTTTGGGGCATAAAATACAAATAGAGCACCATAATGGATTTTTGTAATCTCTTGCAAGTATTTTTGGCCAAGGCCCATGCCACTATACTACCCACATATTATCGACACAACATTCTCTAAAATCAGCCTCCTCTTCAGAAATTCCACTTGCCTCATTGAGAAAAACCCTAGTGCCAAAGATACTCGAACAAATGATTTTCTGGTGAACTAAGTGATAGTGGAGGGACTCCACTAGCTCAAACCCAGTGCTCAGGATCCAATGCAACAAACATTTCATCCATCCGAGTCTCGGTTTGAGTTTTTTCATGAGTCGCAACTCGTCTCCTCAAGCCATTTAGGGACATGTGGCCAATTATTTTCAGGGAATGAAATTGAAACCAAGAAGCATAAAAAAGATTCGTAATATCTCACAAGTATGTTTTTCCAAGGCCAACATGACTACAGTAGCCACAAATTCTTGACAAAGTGTTATTGAAAATCAACCTCCTCTTCATAAATTGCACTATGCCTCATTAAGAAAAACCTTGGTGTTGAAGATACTCCAACAAATGGATTTTTGGTGGAAGAAATGATAATGGTGGGACCCCACTAGATGAAACTCAGTGCTTTGGATTCAATGTAACTAACAATTTGTGCATTTGAGTTGCAACTCACACCTTTAAGACATTTAGGGACATCTGGACAATTTGGTATGGGGGCATTAAATTCAAACCGAGCATTATAACATAGTTTTGTAAGATCCCACATATCTCTTTGGCCAAGTCCCATATGACTACACTACCCAAAAATGTTGGAAACAATTTTCTTTAAAATTGACCTCATCTTCAAAAATTGGACTATGCCTCATTGAGAAAAATCGTAGTGACAAAGATACTCCAACAAATAGTTTTTTAGTGGACAAAATGACAACGAAGGGGCCCCACTAGATGAAACCCGATGCCCAGGATCCAATGCAACTGATGGTTTGTCCACCCAAGTCTTGGTTCTAGATTTATCATGAGTTTCAATTCACATCCTTAATCCATTTAGGCACATGTGGCCAATTTGGTTCGGGGACATAAAATCCAAACCGATTGGCATAACAGAGTTTTGTAAGCTTCTGCAATTTTTTTAGCCAAGGACCATGCCACTAAATCTCCCACAAATTACCTACATAATGTTCTTGAAAACCGACCTCCTCTTTAGAAATTTCACTATGCCTCATTGAGAAAAATCCTAGTGTCAGAGATACTCCAACAAACGGTTTTTTGGTGGACGAAACGATAGTGGACTAGCTCGACCAGTTGAAACCTAGTGCTTCAGATTGAATGCAACTAACAATTTGTCCATTTGAATCCTGGTTTGATTTTTATCGTGAGTTGCAATGTGCCTCCTCAAGCCATTTACAGACATGTGGCCAATTGGTTCCGGGGTATAAAATACAAATTAAGTTTAGTAATAGAGTTTTGGAAGCTCTCGCAAGTCTATTTTCCCAAGGCCTATGAGACTACAGTACCCATAAATTCTTGAAACATTGTTCTTAAAAATTGACCTCCTCTTCAAAAATTGTACTATGCCTCATTGAGAAAAATCCTAGTTTCGAAGATACTCCAACAAATGGTTTTTCGGTGGACGAAATGACAATGGAGGGGCCCCAATAGCTGAAAACAAGTTCTCATGATTGAATGCAAATGACAGTTCATCCATCCGAGTCTCAGTTTGAGTTTTATCGCAAGTTCCAACTCGCCTCCTCAATCCATTTAGGGACATGTGGCCAATTTTCTCTAGGGGCATAAAATCCAAACCGAGTGGCATAAAGGAGTTTCCTAAGCTCCTACAAGTCTATTTGGCCAAAGCGCATGTGACTAAACTACTCACAAATTCCCAAAATTGTGTTCTTGAAAATCGACCTCCTCTTAAAAAATTGCACTTATATGGATCATTGTGAAAAACCCTAGTATGAGAGATACTCCAAAAAATAGTTTCCTGATGGATGGAACAATAGCGGAGGGGCCCCACTAGATGAAACTCAGTGCTTCAGATCCAATGCATCTGATGGTTCATCCAGCTTAGTCTCGATTTGAGTTTATCATGAGTTTCAACTCACCTCTTCAAGACATTTATGAACATGTGGCCAATTTGGTTCAGCGACATAAAATAAAAACTGAGCAGCATAAAGGAGTTTCGTAAGCTCCCACCAGTCTGTTTGGCCAAGGCCCACATGACTACATTACCCACAAATTCTTGACATAGTTTTCTTTAAAATCAACCTCCTCTTCAAAAATTGCACTATGACTCATTGAGAAAAACCCTAGTGCACCATACCATACCATACAATACTATATCATACCATGGCAAGGAAAGGATAGGAATGCCATACCATAACATGGCAACGCAAGGCTAGGCATGGCATGGAAAGGAATACTGATCAACCTTTATTTTGACATGGTTTTGTAATTATTTTCCCATATTTTTGTTCAATAATTCCTATATCTCTATCCATCCCTTATCATATCACTATCTATATACATCAAACCTGCAGTATTAAGCATGATAAGGTAAAATGTTAATTAATTTATATATTTCCTTTGATTTCAATAACTTAATAAGGTTTAAATGATATTTTGCTAATGTTGGTGAATGATGAAAATATTTCATGTGCAAGATGAAGCATTCATGTTCACAGAGTTCAGTTCCTACCAATAAAGTTTAGTTTTGAATCTGATTTTAAAGGTTGGAACATCTCGAGGTGTTTTGATGAGAATTGAAAACATGGGTTTTAGAGGTTGGAGGCTCGATATGGTTTCATGTTGTTTTGTAATAAGAAGTGTGGAGTTGTGGTCAAATATATGGTCAAAATTCTCCTTTAATGTAGACAATTGGACTACTCATTAGAAAATCAAGATTCTCGATTTCATTCCTATGAATGAGATTGAATAGATATACTTAAAAACTCTCTACAATTAATTGCTAGTTAGCCTGATCTGTAGGATCCGATCATGAATGTAATGAATCAACAAACTTAATTATTTTTTATATTTCTATTTCTAAGAGATTAAGATAGGCGATTTAGCATGGAAATGATTATATCGATTTGGAAAAGGATCTTTTGTATGTATCAAGGAATGAAGAACACACTTAGTAAAGAGGGGGACTCTATCTATGTAATATAAATCTTTGAGTTAATAATAAATATCCATTACTATTGCTTTGTGTTGTTGGTGTTATTTTTTTACTAAGTGATTCAAAGTATCTTGTTCCCAAGTAAGGCATAGCCCCCTTCTAGGAAGCAGTGCTACATATATAAATAGTATATTTACAGAGTGTTTTCATTTCATATGTAACCGAGTTTTTTCATGTTTTTTTTATTTCCTTTCTTATTAATATTAGTGTGAGGTTTCCTATATCTTCCAGTAAATGATTAATTGAAGGTTCATTGAGTTCATTTGTCAAACCATATTTCTTTTTGAGAGAAAGCAGTTGATTCTTTGGAGTGTCATACAAGTGTGATTCCTAGTTATTTTTGAGTTGTTATGCTTTCAAGATAGACCATATCTAGTCCTGCATATATAGTTCCTATACCTCATGTTGGTTAAGATGGACGACTTCTCTCTACTACCTACATCATAGACCCAGGGTTCATATATTTAAGGGTACCAACATAGCCTAAAACTATCAGCCCTTCTGGTAAACCAGAAGGCAACACAATACACAGAATGCACTTCACAGTCTCACCCAAGATAGCTTTAAATGGGTGGTTGTAAGACTCAGGTGTTTACAACCTAGGATTGAGCATGAGATAGGGGATCTATATTATGAACCATTAATTATGATTTGTATTACGAACTACTGTTATCCTCTTTTATATTCTAACCTCTGTGGTATCTTTTCGTTATATTCCTACAACAATTAACCAAGCAATACAATAACTCATTCATTCATTCCATAAAAAATTTAAATACTAAAAATATGACAAAGATATGAATGAATTAATCACATTACATAGGTATTACCATGGTTCACCCCCTCCTGGGATACATCCACAAATATTTGGCTCTTGGCTCTCTTATTATAGTGGTTCTGCAATTCTTGCACCTCGCGCTTACAACTCTCCTCATATGGGTAAGATCTCTGTGAGGAAAACTAAATCGCACCAGGATCGTTGGCCTGTGATATACTCCTTGAGATATAACTGTTCTATTTCTCTTAGCTCACTTTCTTTACAAAAATAGTATATCTAATAAAAAACATTACATAGAAACAATCTAAACTCTACAACAGTAGTAAAGCTTAACCTCAACAAACCTCTCTAAAATCTTCTATGATACCTTCATATCTATATTTATATCTATCGGGATATTCAACCATTTACAAAAAAACCTTACAAAAAACCTAACCCTACTGTCGTTAGGTCTTCCTTCTCTGCATGAGTTCATTGCTTCCTTCCAGCTGTCCCCTCCTTCTTGCATGTGTGCATGTTGTGCTTCTTTCCAATTGTCTCTTTCCTCATGCATTCTTTCTTTCCCATGATTTCTCTTCCAGCTTTCATTCTTCTTTGTGAACAATTTATTTCCCACTTTGGCCTGCTGCCAATAGGCCCCCAACACTGACATGTGACTCATCCTGAGTCAATTAATATTTCTGAGCTGCCTCGATCTCTTTTGTCATCATCTAGAATTTTTCCCTCATCTCTGCTATTTTTGTCAGCGCCTGTGCGGTCTTCTCTTTAATGGTATCCATTACCTGAATTTCCACTTTGTCGCTCAATAGTCCTATGCATTATTCTTGTGTCTGTGCCATCTGTGTTCTATCTGCTTCTGCCTATGCGAGTACTTCTTCTACCCATTCATTTAGTGGTTATATTTGAGCCTTACATTCCTGTTTTTGTGTCTGCGCAGTGAGAAGTTTTTCCTGCGTCTTATTCAACTCATGCATCCCCTTGATGCGTTCTAGTATTGGTATAGTATTTTTCCTCTGTTTGAGTTATTTCATTTCTACATTGATCCTTTCCTCTTCCTTGTCCCAGCGTTGAACCTGTGGATGCTCCTCCATTATTGTCCAAAGTTGCACGGATTTGTCGAGCAAGTTAGTTGTCATGCTAACCTGCTTCTCCATCTCCTGTAATTTCACTGTTGTTGCCTACCTCCTTTTGTCCTTTACTGACGGTGGAGTTGTTGGTGTTAGTTGTTCTCAGAGATCCCTGATCTCCTTCTGGTATCAAGCAATTTCCTGCACAATCTGGTCGATATTTTTTGTGGCTGGGAGTTTTTTTACTTGCACAGTGTTTGGAAGTTTCCCAAAAAATTCTCTCAGTCTGCGTTCCAATTCGTTCCTGTGTTTTGTCTCCTTCTGAGTTTTGGATTTGGCCTGCTCATAATCTTTTTCTAGTGCTCCCTGCTACTTTGTTTCTTTCTGTATCTCGACTAAGTTTTTATGTTCCCGAGGATGCATTTCGTGGTCGACGCTAACCTTCAATTTGTGCAGTGCACTTGATGGCATCCACATCAGGACCAGTTGGATGTGGTGCAAATCATTCAGTGGTGTCTGTCCCACTATTTCATGCATTCTTAGCATGCTCGGTTTTATGTGGACCATTGTGTTTGCGTGTGGCATTGGGAGGGTTGGGTCTCTTTCTTCAACCTCCACTCTTTCATTGGCTTTTTTTTCCAAGGCTCTATGTCTCTGCTGCTACTTGTTCTTTGGACCTCTCCGAGTGTCCTGAGGAGATGCCCTATTTCTGCTAGCTCTTTTTGCAGATTACCCCTATGATGTGTTGCGTGGTTGAAGTCTTTTTCTATACAATATTGAACCATTCTGGCAATCATTTCTCCATCTTCCTCCATGATTTTACAGTCTAGTAGTGCTCGTTGTGCCTTTAATTTCTTGTGTGCGCCTGTGGCCTGTACAATCGGTCTTTTAGTTCCCCCTGCCTCCCGTGTGATGGGGTATGGGGTGGTCTCTTGCTCTCCCTTATCTTGTTTTGGTTGTTTGTTGGTCTCTTTCTACCCCTTATGGGTTCCTATTTTCTTTGACCCTTCATTTTCCTAAGTCGGTTTGTTTTGGCACATCCTTGGTTTCTTGGGAATTGTGATTTGTGGAGGCTGTGTTTCTGCCTGTGCTTCTTATCCTTCTGCGGGTCCTTCAAGTAATTCCTGGCGAATGGATGGGATCCTCCATTCATTAGGAAATTCATTGATGACCATGTATATATAACCTTCTTTTTTGCAGTAGTGCATCGATAGCCACTGATTATCTAGATTCTGCCTTGGTTGTATCCACATGGCTTGACATGTAGCCCATAATTTAGTGATGTACCCATATCGTGCGATAGCTTCTGGTGTTATTCTCCATGATTGGCTAATAAATTCCTGCATGTTCCATAGGTATGCTTCAAATAATATTCCATTGTCCGTCTTATGTTTGGCCTGTGACCCAGATCTCAGTACTAGGTATCTCGCTCTCGCTGGCTGTGGTTTAGTAGAAAAAACTACATACTCTGGTTCCAGCCATCCCATGAAAGCTATGAGGGTGAGAATTCACGAGTAATGGAATTTTTTGTGAGTTCCTGCATGTCCTTGTAGTCCACTTGGAACAAATTTAATAGATAAGGTGCCCAACTCACAAAGGTACCTTCTGCACATCGAGCTACAATAGCGATGACTCCTATCGGTACTTCGTCTTTACAGCATTTTCTTAACAAATTACAGGATAATATTTTTGTGCCCAATTATTTTGTTCCATTGTTGATTCATTTGATTATAATGCCTCTTGTCCCCCTCACGGTGACATATTTATTCTTCATTTCATCTGCTAACACTTTTTCCTTGGATTTATCATCCAGAATTAGCGCGAGATCCATACCTAGGCTGGGTAGTCATGTTATTTGCGCAATAAAATCAATCATTATGGGGACAAGTCTATATAGCCATATATCCCCTCCATGTGTAACTGCTAATATCCTCTTAACGCATGTTGTCATGTACTGGCCTCTTCCAAAGTGAGAAAGTTTCAACAACCTTAAAATGTCAGTTTGGTCCAGTCCAACTGCCCACTGATGTGGTTGGCTGATTGTTTCTCCAAGTTGGTTGACCATTATGTTATGCATAAAAAACCTGGGCACAAGTTCTGGGTACTTGGTGTCATCTGAGACGTCATGGTCAGAATACTTGATCTTCCCAACATGACCCAATAGCTACGACTCTACCTGTACTCCCTCTGGTATGCATGGTAGCACAATTTATGATGTCGGTTTCTTGCAAGGTGAGCTCGGTATCATAACTTTGTCTTCTTATGGTGGTGGTTGGTATGAAGTTCCAATAATTCCTGGTTGCTTCCCTGTAAGCCATTCTGGACAAGCCGTAGTAGTGCATGTGGTCTCTTCTGTTGGTTGATTGAGGATGGTTACCTGTGAATCATCTGGTTTCCTTTTTGATCCTTTATTCTATGTTGTGTCGTTACCTTCCATGGTTGGTTCAGTGCTTTCTGATTGCACTTCCTGCTGGGGTTCTGATTCCTCGTTCTAAGGTTCCTGCACCTCTGCTAGCATGTACTCTTTCAGTTCCTCTAGTTGTGGCTGTTGAATCTCCTCTAGTATCAATGTAGAGTTCACTGGTGGTATCTCTGGGGATGGGATCTCATCGATATCGACAATCTTCGGTTCCTACTGCTCGTTTTCTTCCATCAGTCCTCGTGACCTAGTCTGAACTTTAGTCAGTCTGGCAGTATGGCCTGGTTCAGTAGACTTTGGTTGTTCCATAGTAGTGAGTGTCAAACATCTAATGACTTTAGAGGATTATGGTCTCACTCTGTTTGTTCAAGCTGTTGTTTCTCTCTCTTTGTTCTCCTTTCATGAATAGACAAGTTTCTTCCATGCCTGCATGTTGTATGGGATTTTCATGAATCTTATCAAGGATGCTTCCTCCATGATGTGATTAATGAACCATAATTTTGGGTTCAATTAATTTGCGGCAGTTTCGTACTTGCCATTATGCTTCTCTTGCCGTTTCCAGTTGGCATGTTTAATGCGACGGTCCATCAGTCCTTGTCATGCCTTAATTTCGCTTAATGTTAACCTGTCATCCTTATTTTTTCGACTCTTTGCTTCCCACTCATTTGTCTTAGGCATGTAATTGTTTCTCTTGCCTTTACTTCATTCGTGTTTCGAGCATCCTATGGCTTTTTCGTGGCCTTCTGGGATTTTATTTTTTTATTTTTACCGTGCAATCGATGGTCGACTATCCTTGTATAACTTCAAAAAACTCCCATTGATCATTCCTCTGAGGTATGCACCTGCTAAATATTTTAACTGTACATCTCTATAGTATGTTATAGATTTGACCTCATATGGTCCTAACTAATGAATTCTCATCTTTCCTGGCTGGTGAAACAATTTTCTATCATAGAGCAATACTAGATCTCCTTCCATGAAATTCTTCTTCTTAATGTGTCGATCGTGCCATGCTTTGTCTCTGGCCTTCTACACTTGTTGATGGAATCCTGTCAGGATTCAATCTTCCTCCATTTATAATAGCTAGTTCAGTCTTTCCTGTATTGCAATGCATTCTGTCATTTGTGTGAAAGTGACTATACATAAGATGGGTACTAAAACTTCTAATGGCACTACCACTTCTTGGTCATAGATGAGTTTGAATGGTGTGTTCCCTGTCAAATTCTTACATGTCATCCTATATGCCCATAATATTGCAGGCACATTGAGATACGAGTCATCTCTATTGACGTTATAGATCTTTGTTAGTCTGTTCTCTAGAATTTTGTTGAAGGCTTCTACTGTGCCATTCGACTCTAGGTGATATGATGTGCTTCTGTGGTGGTGAACTTCAAATTCTTCAAGAATCGTGCGAATGGTGATATTTATGAAATGTGTGCCTTGGTCGCTCATCAAAACTCTTGGACACCAAAACCTAGTAATTACTTATTCAAATAAGAAGTGTACAACGGTCTCTACATTGCATTCTTTTACAGGTGCGGCTTCCACCCATATTGTATATTTCCCCTATTATTTTGGCTGGTGGGTTAATAGGTCCCAAAAAGTCTATTTCCCATTTATCAAATGCCTGTAATGTCACTTGTGGTCGTAACAACATATCCTCACTTTTGTTGGGTTTTCCTACCCTTTGACAGACATCACATCCCTGACAGTACTCTTTCGAGTCTCTATGAATCATTGGCCACCATAATCCCGCGTGAAGTACCTTATGCGCGGTAGATTTTTCTGCATAGTGTCCTCCTGCCAATATGTTATGGGATTCTGCTAAAATTTCTTGGTCATTCATCCTCTAACATGTAGCTTAGTAAAATTCTATCTATGCCCATTTTATATAGATGTCTTATGATCCGTTGATAGTTAGATGCACAAACTACTAGGTTCTTCTTCTATGCGGTGGTATAATCTTGCGGCACGGTACTTGTGCTCAAGTACTAGATGATCTCTGTGAAGTGGTCATCAATAATCTGTACTGAGAATAATTGTGAGTCTAGAAATTTGTCTTCTAAGCTTGTGGGTTCTTCTCCATTTGTGACCCGTGATAGGTGGTCAGGGCCTGCATTTAGTTTTCCTAGTTTGACGATTAATTCGAAGTCAAATTCCTAAGATAATAGTAACCATTGATAGATTATCCCCCCCAACACTGGCTTGTTGACTAGGTATTTTAGGCTGAGTGATCTGTAAACATCTTAAAATGTTTTCCCAATAGTTAGTGTCTAAACTTCTGAAGTGCGTAAACCATAGCTAGGCCTTCTCTTTATGTTGTGTTATAGTTTTGTTCTAAATTAGATAGTTTTCTTCTTGCAAATGCTATCAAGTGATCCAAGTCTCCTGCTCATGGTTGCGCTAAGATAGCTCCAAGTGCTATCGCCGATGCATCTACATGCACATGGAATGTCTCTCCCCAGTCTGGAAATACTAATATTGGTGCAATGACCATATTTTACTTTATGGTATCCAGACCGTGTTGACACTCATCCTTCCATTGGTACTTTGTATCCTTCCTTAGAAGTTTTTCCAATGGTGTTGTGATCTGTGCATATCCTTTGATGAATTTTCGATAGTATATTGTGTGTCTTAACATCACTCATAGCTAATGGACTGTTTTTGGCACTGGTAAATTAACGATGACTATGATCTTTTCCAGATCAACCAATAGCCCTTGTTTTCATACTATATGGCCCAATATTATCCCAAACGATGTTCCAAATATACATTTCTTTATGTTTAGTGATATCTGACACTGTTTGCATCATTCTAACATCAAGCATAAAACTTCCACATGGTTTTTCAATAGACTATAGATTGTCCAGTCGTCCAAGTATACTTCAAGAAACTGATGGATGAATTATTCAAATGTTGCGATAACCTCCTCCTTCTTTCCTTTATCCTCACCTCCATCCATTTATCCTTCCTCTTCCAATGCTTCCCCCGTCCCCCCATGCACGCAAGGAAGTCTAACCGTTTTCTTCCATTGTCATTACACCTGTGTTATATAGCAATATTTTAATAGAAGTATACAATGATCAAATGTACCTTCGGCAAGGTCTGTATAGAAATTCATGCTCTGCTGCGATGTATGACTTCATTGTGTCAACTGCAAACTCTATGATGAAGCTTGCCAGAATACTGTTGAGCCAAAAGTTGACTGCACGAGTGAATTTGTTGTTCACCTGTTGTAATTGCTTAATCTGTGTTGGGGTCCAATCTAGCTGTCGAATCTAGTTCGTCACTTGGTTATCTTTCAACCTTAGTATCCACTCTTGCACTAGGTGGGGAAAATCATAGAAAAATACTTTGTGTAAATCCATAAACATGTATTTATCTATATATTTGTGAGGTGTGAGGATAGGTTTTTTTTTATCCTTCTAGGAAAAATCTAGTTCTTTAGTTCTCAATACGCCTTCAATTTCTTCTTTCATGGGGTTCCACGGTCTCAACATTTCCTTCTAGTGGTTGAGTGGTCTTCTGGTTTCACTCATTCTTTTCTCATGCATTCTATCTCATCTACTTAGTCCTCTCTTGTTCCTCTTACAATGACAACATAACCATTTGTTGGTTAAGCTGGATGACTTCTCTCTACTACCTACGCCATAGACCCAGGGTTCATATCTTTAAGGGTACCAACATAACATAAAACTATCGGCCCTTCTGGTAAACTAGAAGGAAACATAGTACACATAATGCACTAAGCAGTCTCACCCAAGATAGATTTAAATGGGTGGTTGTAAGAATCAGGTGTTTACAACCTAGGATTGAGCATGAGATAGGGGATCTGTATTCTGAACCATTAATTATGATTTGTATTACTAACTACTATTATCCTCTTTTATATTCTAACCTCCATGGTATCTTTTCTTTATATTCCCACAACAATTAACCAAGCAACATAATAACTCATTCATTCATTGCATAGAACATTTAACTACTAAAAATATGACAAATATATGGATGCATTCATCACATTACACAGGTATTACCGTGGTTCACCACCTCCTGGGCTACATCCATAAAGATTTTTCTCTTGGCTCTCTTATTATGGTGGTTATGCAATTCTCGTGCCACACAGTTACAACTCTCTTCACATGGGTAAGATCTCTGTGAGGTGAACTAGATCACACCAGGCTCCTCATCCTGTGATCTAATCCTCAAGATCTACCTTTTGTCTTCCGCTTAGCTCACTTGCTTTAGAAAAATAGTATATCTAACAAAAAACATTACATAAAAAAAATCTCAACTCTACAATAGTAGTAAAGCTCAACCTCAACTAACCTCTCTAAACTCTTTTATGATACCTTCATATCTATATTTATATCTATCGTTCTCTTCATCCATTTACACAAAAATCTTACAAAAACCCTAACCCTGTTGTCGTTAGGTCTTCCTTCTCTGCATGCGTTCATTTCTTCCTTCTAGATGTCGCCTCCTTCTTGCATGTGCGCATGATGTGATTCTTGCCAATTTTTTCTTTCCTCCTGCACTCTTTCTTTCCCACGATTTCTCTTCCAACTGTCATTCTTCTTTGTGCATGCTTTCTTTCCAACTTCGTCCTGCTACCAAAACCTCAAAATCTTACAAGCCCTAGTTCTATAATTTAATGTTGGAATTAATATGAAAATATTTTTCCCGAAACATACCATACCATAACATAACATACCATGCCTTGGAAAGGTAAGGCAAGGCATACCATACCATACC
This sequence comes from Picea mariana, assembly GCA_032191745.1. Classification (NCBI taxonomy): domain Eukaryota; kingdom Viridiplantae; phylum Streptophyta; class Pinopsida; order Pinales; family Pinaceae; genus Picea; species Picea mariana. Next base: position 80,456 of record JASDQU010241985.1, read on the forward strand.
ATACCATGGAAAGGCAACACAAGGCATACCATACCATACCATACCATCCCATGGCAAGGCAAGGCAAGGAATGGCATGGCATGATAAGGAATACCATACCATACCATACCATACCATAGCAAGGCATGGCAGGGAAAGGAATACCATACCTTACCATACCATGGTAAGGAAAGGAAAGCCATACCATACCATGAGCATGGAAATACAAAGAATGGCATGGCATGGAAAGGAATACCATACCACACCATACCATGGCAAGGCATGGAAAGGCATACCATACCATACCACACCATACCATACCAAATAAGGGAATACCATATCATAACATACCATACTATGGCTTGTCAAGGCAAGGAAAGGCATACCATACCATGTAAAGGAAAGGAAAGGAATACCATACCATACCAAATAAGGGCATACCATATCATACCATACCATACTATGGCTTGGAAAGGAAAGGAAAGGAAAGGAATACCATACCATGTAAAGGAAAGGAAAGACATACCATACCATACCATGGGAAGGAAAGAAAAGGCATAGGATAGAAAGGCATACCATACCATACCATACCATGGAAAGGAAAGAAAAGGAATGGAATGGAAATCCATACCATACCATACCATGGCAAAGAAAGGCAAGGCAAGGCATGGAAAGTCATAGCATGTCATACCATACCATACCATACCATGGCAAGACAAGGAAAGGTATGGAAAGTCATGCATGGCATGGCATGGTAAGGAAAGGTATGGCATGACATGGCACAACAAGAAAATGAATGGAAAGGAATGGAAAATCATGGCATGTCATGGCATGGAAATTCATGCAAAGGAAAGGTATGGCAAGGTAAGACAAATAAATGAAAGGCATGTCATGGCATGGCAAGGAAAGGCAAGGCAATGCAATGCATGGCATGGCATGGTGAGGAAAGGAAATGCATGGAATGGAAACAAAAGGAAATGCATGGCATGACATGGAAAGGCATGCAAATGAAGGCATTATGTGGCATGGCATGGAAATAAAATGAAAGGGAAGGGAAGGGAAGGTAAGGCATGGCATGATGTAGCAAGGCAAGCGAACGCAATGCAAAGGAAGGAATGGCATGACAATAAATAGCATGGCATGGCAAGGAAAGTAAATTCAAGGCTTGGCATGGTAGAGCAAGCAAAGGCAATGCATGGCATCGAATGGCATGGAAGGCCAAGTGAAGCCAAGGAATTACAAGGATAAATATAAAAACCATTAAAAATAGTCGTTAAATGAAAGGAAGGTAAAAATGAAATCTTAAAATAGGGTTTATATAACAAATGCATGCTGAAATGCAACACGACACATGACAACCATACAATATTCAATACATGACAACCCTAAAGGGATGGAAATTATGATAGAAATGTAATAAAAGGTGGCAAGGTGTATTCCTAGGGTTTAATTGTGAGGCATGGCAATGGAAATGCAAGGCATACCATACCATACCATATCATACCATACCATGCTAAGGATACCATATCATACAATACCATACCATACCATACCATTTCATGGCAAGGCAAGGCATTCCATAACATACCTCACCATACCATGCCAAGGATACCATACCATACCAAGGCAAGGCATATCATGTCACACCATACTATGGCTTGGTAAGGCAAGGCAAGGCAAGGAATACCATACCATACCAAGCCAAGCCAAGGAAACACAAGGCATACCATACCATACAATGGAAAGGAAAGGCAAGGCATGGCATGGCAAGGCATACAATACCATACCATGGCTTTGAAAGGAAAGGCATACCATACATTCAATATGAAAAGGAAAGGCATGGCATGGCATGGTAAGGAATACCATACCATACCATACAATCCCATGGAAAGGAAAGGCAAGGCATGGAATGGGGCCTCAAGGATGATTTTAAGGATGGAAATTTATTTTAAAATGTAGAAACCTTGGCGAATCTTACTAATCCTTCATTTGTGAACTATAATGTTTGGCAATATTTTTTTAAAAATATTCAAATTTCTGAGTACTTCATATAGTTTTTATAAAATTTTGATGATTTTTAAGGGAAAATAATTTTATCCTATAGAATTTGGGCGAATCATTTTTAAAATAGCGAATCTCATTTTTGGAAAAACCATGGAAATTAGCCCATGAGATAAATTTATCCCCTAAATTCATCCCTAGGCATGGCATGGAAAGGAATAGCACACCATACAATACAATAACATACCATGGCAAGGAAAAGAAAGGAATACCATACCATACCATACCATGCCATGGAAAGGAAGGGAAATACATCGCATGGAAAGGGAAGGTATGGAAGATCATGCATGGAATGGCATGGTATGGCAAGGTGTGGCATGACATGGCATGGCAAGGAAAGGGATGGAAACACATGGAAATAAGTGGCAAGGCAAGGCATGGAAATCAATGGAAAGGAATGTCATGGGATGGAATGGAAATAATTGCAAAGGAAAGGCAGGAAATGGCATGGAATAGAAAGGAAAGGAAAGAAAAGGAAAGAAAAGGAAATTCAAGGCATGACATGCCATGGAGAGGAAAGGAAATGCATGCCATGGAAAGGAAAGGAAATGAAAGGCATGGCATGGAAAATCATCAAAAACAAGTCATTCAAAGGCAAGGAATTGCATAGCATGGCATGCAAAGGCAAGACATTGCATATCATGGCATGGAAATGTAAGGAAAGGAAAGGCATAACATGGTGTGGCAAGGAAACAAAATGAAATGCAACACAAGGAATGGCATGGAAAGGAAAGTAAATGAAAGGAATGGCATGGAAATTAATTCAAAGGCAAGGCATGGCAAGCTAAGCCAAGCCAAGGTAATACATGGAAAAATATAACAACCCTTAAAACAAGTAGTCATTAAATGAAATGGGGATAAAAATGCAAGATTAAACTAGTGTTTATATAACAAATGCATATTGAAATACAAGGTGACACGTGACATCGCTACAATATCCAATACATGACAACCCTAAAGGGATGAAAATTATGAAAAAAATGTAATAAAAGGTGTCAAGGTGTATTCCTAGGGTTTAATTGTGAGGCATGGAAATGGAAAGGCAAGGCATACCATAACATACCATATTATACCATACCATGCCAAGGATAACATATCATACCATACCATACCATACCATGGCATGGAAAGGCAAGGCATACCATACCATACCTCACCATACCATGCCAAGGATACCATAACATACCACACCATATCATGACAAGGAAATAAAATGAATAACATACTATGAGGATGGAAAGGAAAGGCAAGGCATGGCATGACAAGGCATACCATACTATACCATATCACACCATGGTAAGGCGTGGAATGAAAAGGCATACCATACCATACCATACCATGGATTTGAAAGACAAATAAAGGCAAGGAATAGAATACCATGAGCATGGAAAGGAAAGGAAAGGAGTGGAATGGAAAGGAATACCATACCATACCATAGCAAACCATGGAAAGGAAAGGAAAGGCATGGCATGGAAAGGCATACCGTACCATGGAAAGGTAACGCAAGGCACAACATGACAAGGCATACCATACCATACAATACCATGGCAAGGCAAGGCATGGCATGACAAGGTAAGATATGAAAGTCATGCATGGCATGGCATGGTAAGGCAAGGAATGGCATGACATGGCCTAGAAAGGAAAGGCATGGAAAGGAATGACAAGGCATGGAATGGAATGGCATGGAAGGGCTTGCAAAGGAAAGTCATGGTATGGAATAACAATGAAATACAATGCAATCCAATGCATGTCATGGCATGGAAATGAAATGCAAGGCAATGCAACACATGGAATGGCATGGAATGGAAAGAAAAGTCAATGCATGGCATGGAAAGGGAAGGAAACACAAGGCATGGCATGGAAAGACATTGCATGGCATGGAATGAAAAGACAAGGCAAGGAAATAAAAGGTATGGCATGGCATGGCAAGAAACCAAATTGTATGGCTAGCAAAGGCAATGCAAGGCATGGCATGGAAAGGAAATCAAAGGCAAGGAAATACAAGGAAAAATATAACAACCTTTAAAACAAGTAGACATTAAATAAAATTCGTCTAAAATTGCAAACTTAGGATAGGGTTCAGATAAAAAACGCATGGTGAAATGCAAGATGACACATGAAAACCCTACCATATTCAAGACATGACAGCCCTAAAGGGATGAAAATTATGACATAAATGTAGTAAAAGGGTTCAAGGTGTATTCCTAGGGTTTAATTGTGAGGCATGGGAATGTGAAGGAAAGGCATACCATACCATGACAAGGATACCATATCATACCATACCATTTCATGACAAGGAAAGGAATACCATACCATACCTTGCCATACTATACCAAGAATACCATACCATACTATACCATACCAAGGCAAGGCATACCATACCAAACCATACCATGGCTTGGAAAAGAAAGGCAAGGAAAGTAATACCATACCACAGCATGGTAAGAAAAGTCAAGGAAAGTCATAATATACCATACCATACCATGGCAAGGAAATGAAAGGAATAATATACCATACAATGGAAAGGCAAGGCATGGAATGGAAAGG